>PVJS01000956.1:0-109457 GCA_004027185.1 Glis glis
TTCCTTCCTCCCTCCCTCCCTCCCCCCTCTTCCTTCCTTCCTTCCTTCCTTCCTTCCTTCTTTCCTTCCTTCCTTCTATCCTTCCTTCCCTCCCTCCCTCCTTCCCTCCCTCCCTCCTTCCTTCCTTCCTTCCTTCCTTCCTTCCTTCCTTCCTTTCTTTCTTTCTTTCTTTCTTTTTTTCTTTTTTTCTTTCTTGTTGCCAGAGATCAAACCTAGGGCCTCATGCATGCTAGACAAGCTCAACCACTGAACTACATCCCCAGCCCTTTTTATGTGTTATTATTTTGAGACAGGGCCTCACTAAGTTGCTTAGGCTGGCTTCAAACTTGCAATCCTTCTGCCTCAGACTCCCAAGTAGTTGGGGTTATAGGCACAGGCCATCGTGCCTGGCCTGGCTCACATGTCTAAGCTACATCTTACTTAACTATAAATGGGGTAGTAATAAGACTTTTCTCATGACTTGTGATGAGATCAAATGGGTATTGCTGGGAAAGCAAGTCCCATTTAAGAGCATTCAGTATTTGCGAGTGCTGCTTTCACAACGGGGGCAAGTCCCTCCCTCTGTGCAAAGAAATCACCCACTAAAGCCCTTCCTGTCACAGTTTTTCCCAGAGGGCACTGAGAGAAGTGCCTTGTGTCCCATCTCTGTGCAGCCACTGAGGTTGGGGTGTTCTGTCCTGAGCTCTAGGCCAGGGCGATGTAGATATTTCCATGTCAAGATTTAGGTCAAGGAGCCTTGGACATGCCCAAGCACAGAGCCTAGTAATGGCTCGTCAGCAGCTGACCTCCAGTACCTTCCCAGCAGAGACAGTCTTGTAGAGGGGAGAAGAAATTTCAGAAGGGGGACCACTTGTCCCAGTTCTCTTCCTCCAGGTGGGAGGCTTCCCATAGGCCATGTGAGTTTTTAGGTGCAAATTTTTCTGTAAGGCACCTGCCTTCACCCAGCTGTGGAGGGAAGGATGGACATGAACGTTAGGAGAGTGGCTTACGCTGAGAGCAGCAGACTTGGGAATTGTTATACATAAAGTGGTTGCTCAGTAACCGAGTGTCAGGGAAGCAGAGTGAGTGCTTATCATGTGGTCACTACGAACTTGGCAGCGGTCCTGGCTCTGCGAGGCTCTGGCTCAACTGATTAGGTTTTCATAATAGGTGAGCATAAACAGGCTCACGAATCAGACCAGACAGAACAATATTAAAGAGGGAAAACAACCAACACAGTGTGTAAGTGTATATGTTTACACATGTAAGTGCTTTCAAATGGGAAAGAGCAATGAAAACTAGAGGGAAATTCTGTGCGTGCGTGCATGTGTGTGTGTGTGTGTGTGTGTGTGTGTGTGTGTGTATGTGACTAGGGATTGAACCCAGGGGCATTTTACCTCCAAGCTACACCCTCAGCCTAATTTTATTTTTTTGTTTTGAACTTTGAACCGGGATCTCGCTAGGTTGCTGAAAGTCTCACTACTTGCTGAGGCTGTCCTTGAAGGTGTGATCCTTCTGTCTCAACCTCCCAAGTGCTAAGATCACAGGTGTGAGCCACCACACCCGGCAAAGGAAACTCATTTTTAAAGGACAGGATTCCTACTTGTAGAAATGAAATGTAAGCACTGACCTACGAATCCACCATCAGGAATCCAGGACCAGCTCTGCATTTGACTGACTGGCCGAGTGATTTCACTGAAACTCTGAGTTACTTCATCAGTTACATAACAAGGTTGGTCTTGAGCAGTGGTTTTACAACCTTGGTTGCAAATTAGAAAATTCCCTGGAATTCTTAAAAAAAAAAAAAAGGACTGATGGCTGAGCTAATCCTAGTCCAGTGGGTCAGAATCTCTGGAAGTGAGACTCAGGCATCAATATATATTTAAACAAAGAAACCTCAAAGTTATTTTTGTGCATGCTTTAAAACCACCAAAGTTGAGTGTGTGTGTGGTATTGGGGATAGAACCCAGAGGCATTCTACCTCTGAGCTACACCCCCAGCTCTCTTTTATTTTTGTTTTATTTGAAACAGGGTTTCACAGGTTGCTGAGAGTCTCACTACTTGCTAAGGCTGTCCTTGAGCGTGTGATCCTCCTGTCTCAGTCTCCCAAGTACTGGGATTCCAAGCATGCACCACCATACCCAGCAGTACAGAGCACTTAGGAGACATTCTGGGAACCCAGGTTAGGTAGGAGACTGGGTTTCTTCTCCCCAACTCTGAAGTTAGTAGAATGCTGTTTTTTTTTTTTTGTGTGTGTGTGTGTGTGTGTACATATAAGTAAAATTGTGCTATGGTTCAGATGTGTCCCTCAAGTTCATTTGTTGGAAACTTGGTCCCCAGTGCAAGTGTTGAGAAATGGTGTGTGTGTGTGTGTGTGTGTGTGTGTGTGTGTGTGTCTCAGGACTGGCAGCAAGAAGTCATCACCAGATTTCCTCCCTACTCACACACTTTGCAGCTCCAGTACCATGAGCCAATGAACCTCTTTTCTTTATAACTTAACCAGTGTGAGGTATTGTGTTATTAGCAACAGAAAGCATATCAAATCAGTTAGACAGTTTGCTTTGGTAAGGTTCTGCCTGGAAATCTGTGTTCTAAAAATATAAGAATTTAAAAATAGGCTAGAGCAGGGTGTGGTGGCACACACCTGTAATCCCAGTACTTGGAGGGTTGAGAGAGGAGGATCGCAGGTTTAAGGCCAGCCTCAGCAACTTAGTGCCCTTGGCAATTTAGTGAGACCCTGTTTCAAAATAAAAAATAAAAAAGGGCTGGGGTTTATAGCTTGGAAGTATTATGCCCCTGGGTTCAATCCCCAGTACAAATGAATGAATGAATGAATGAATGAATGAATGAAAATAGGCTAAAAATACAAATCCCAGAGCATCGAGAGCTTTGCCTCATGGTTTCTGTGAGAGAGCTGCTGTGCATTGCTTGGTTTCCCCGTAGCTGTCCCCCCAGGTTTGTCCTGTGTCTTTCGGGACTTCTTAGGCAAAAGGAGGCTTTATGTTTAGAGAAGGATTGCCTGGGGATGTTGTTTACCCACATAGGAAGGCTGTGGCACAATGCCAAATACCTTTCTAGTCTTTGCCTCCTGTTCCTGGAACAGAGCTTCTAAAACCCTCAGACTTTCCTGAGTGATGAGGGCATATTTTGTTATGCAGAACAAGCCCCCTTTGTGGAGAAGCTGCAAGACAAAGGAAAGAGACACTGAGCTTCCGGGGTGACACATCTTGGGAAGAGAATTATTTGGGGAAACCAATGGTAGATGAGGGCTGGTTAGTAAAGTGTGTTTGTGTAAGCTCTTTCTCGGTGCCATCTCATCTCTTGGGTGAGGTTGTTGTCCTGGTCCTTGTATAGGAAGCAGAGCAGGGGACATCTTCTCATGGGGAATTTATGTTCTGTGTTTGGGTAGAACACCACCACATCCGATGCTAGCATTTTTGAAGGGGCATTGCAGGCCTGGATGGGTCTTGGTCTTTAGGCTAGTCTAGCACTGGTGCCCTCACACACCGTCAGGGAAACGTGCTCAGGTACTCCTGGGCACACAGCACCTTGGTCCACAGCAGCTGCCACTAGTGGGCACTGGTCCCCGTTGGGGCTCCTGAGTTAGAATAAAAGTCATAATTCCAATAGTCTAAGGATGGGTTGGCTACAGGCAGAGAGGGTTAGCTCTAAGGGTGGAGCTAAAATGGACATGTTAAGAATAGCGTAATAGGACTTAGCAATTACCCATCATTTCTAGCAGAGTAACTTTGAGAATTAATATTACCATCCCAAGCCAGGCATAGTGGCACACACCTGTAATCCCAGTATTTGGGAGGCTGAGACAGGAGGATTGCAGGTTCGAGGACAGCCTCAGCAACTTAGCAAGACTCTGCTTCAAAACAAATAAAATAAAATGGGGCTGGGGGTATAGCTTGGAGGTAGTATACCTCTGGGATCAATTCCCAGTACCACAAAAAATTTTTTTAATTACCATCTTAGCAACACACACAAACCACACAATTACCTGTATTCTGGGTTGAAATTTTCAATTTATTGTAGCATTACTATCAAGAGGATATATTTAGCATAGTATCACTATCAAGAGTACTCATACATACCTGGCTAATGCTAAGAATAAGATATAAGGAATGTTCTAGGGTTAATCAAAAGTTCATCCTCTGGGTCCAAAAGACTGAAAGGGAATGGAATGAAGAAGGGAAGATTGACGAATGTTGGTAGGCAACCACCACCACCACCACATATTAATGTTTTGAAGAAGGGCGGAAATGGGGATTATATGGCGAACTGAGCCACAAACAGAACAAATCAGTCTCACACAGGCCTGCAGTGCTGTTTCCACCAGTGACTTGTTATAAGAGCTGCTGGCCAGATAACTGTATGGCCGGGATGGACCCGGGAGACAGAACAGAAGAAAGCAACTCTTTTAAAAATGTACTCTAAGCTGGGCATCATGGTGCACACCTGTAATCCCAGTACTTGGGAGGCTGAGACAGGAAGATCGCAGGTTTGAGACCAGCCTCAGCAATTTAGTGAGACTCTCAGCAACCTAGCAAGACCCTGTTTCAAAAAACAAAACAAAAAACAACAAAAAAGCAAAAACAAAAAAATTAGAAAGGGCTGGGGGTCTAGCTCAGAGGTGGAATGCCCCTGGATTCAATCCAGACTACCAAAAAAAAAAAGTACTTTCATGCAATAAGCAAGACCACCCTGCTCAGCAACCCCAGGTCGGGAGCCCACTGCCTTCCAGCCTTCTCCCCCTCACAGCCACCATTCCAGGCCTTCTGCTGCTGCTTCACGGCCTCAGTTCAGGAGCTGGGAGGCTCTCTGGGAGCAGAGCTGCCTGCGCCGTGGCACATTTTCTCACTGTCATCTTCGGACTCGGATGCTGATGGGAACAAGCTGCCAATGCCTGAAGGGGCATCCCGAAGGAGGTGGCCCAGCTGCCTCTCATAGCATTCCACTGCTTGCAGAAGGTCTCCGTTCTGCTTGTGACGTAATCCTTGGTGATACCAATAATTGGGTGCATCTCGTGGAGGAAGATTCTGAGCTGTGTTCCGTAGTTGGTCCATCATCTCTTCCTTCTCGGTCGATTCTTTGCTTATGGAAAGCCTCTGGAGGCAAGCCTGGACAGCTGCATCTTCAGAATTACCGTGACCCTCCTGATGGCTGGGCGGATGGAGTCGTGGCTTCTCAGCATCGGGGGGCGCCTTACCCAATGCCATCTGATAGTATTTTTCTGCTTCCAGGAACTCAGTGAAAGCAGAATGTGTACTCAGAGGAACTGGTTTCTTCTCCAGAATTTTCTTTATATAGTCTACAGCCATTGTCCTTAATTCTTCCGTCTTCTCTCCGCTTCCACTGGCTTCAGATATTCCTATGTTCTGCATTTGTTTTGCCTTTTCTTTGTAGCAGCACATTATATAGTAATAGAGGTGCTCGTTGTTTGATGTGGATTCCAGCGCTCTTCGAAAGAGGTCAACAGCTGTGTCTAGGTCCCCTTTTTTCTTGTAAAAATTGGCCGCACTTCGGAGGACATCTGTTTGGGTAGGAGCCTTCGCCAAGGCCTCTTTGATCCATTCCTCCGCTTCCGTCTCTT
Source organism: Glis glis (assembly GCA_004027185.1). NCBI lineage: Eukaryota > Metazoa > Chordata > Mammalia > Rodentia > Gliridae > Glis > Glis glis. The sequence goes on from PVJS01000956.1 coordinate 5,579, forward strand.
CATTCATGCTCTGCAGTTTCAGGGCCAAGAGAATTTTGAGGTACTGGATGTCAGGACTCAGCTCAATGGCCTGCTTCAGAGCCTCGACAGACAGCGTCTTCTCTGCTTTATCATCTAGGTGGTACATCGCAATTGCCAGTCCAGCGGAAAATTCCGAGTTGTTGGGTTTTGCTTCCAGAGCCCTCTCGAAACACATCTTAGCCCTGTCATTTCTTCCACACTTTAGTCGTGTCCATCCTTCCTCGCAGTCAACCTCGGGACACTCAATACTGAAGGGATTTGAAAACTTCTCACAAATGTGTTTCACTCTGTCAATGCAAGTCTGAGCGTCTGAGAACCGGCCCATGTGATAGTAGACCCAGGCGTAGTTTCCCAAGGTGACGAGACTTCTGATTTCGGCTTGGTCATCATGCTCTTCCTTGACTGACTCTTCAGCTTTCTGTAAGCACTCCAGGGCTGCCTTGTTTTGACCATCTAGGTGTTTTATGTAGGCCAACAAGTTGTACATCGTGGCTTTGGACTTGGTGTTTAAAGACTCGATCTGGTTCCACACTCTGCCTTCTAGATGACATGAGACACCTTCTTCCTTGAATAAATTCCAGGTGAAATGGCACTTTAGCTGTGGAAGGATTTTCTCCAGGGAACTCTTGGTGACCTTACTGTGGAGAAAAGATGCACGTTCAGTATCATGTATACCTGACAAGCATTACACCCTATTGTGGTTAATCTCATATGTCAATGCCACTGGGCCATGGGATGCTTAGATATCTGGCTAAAAAAATTATCAACCTTGCTGGGGATGTTAGATTCAACATGGCTCTAAAAAGATTTCACTTTGGGGCAGTCATTTCCAATGGCCAGTTTCCCATCCCTGAAATACCCTTTAAACAGGCAAGCTTCACTTTAAGTCAACATCCTTCTCAAACTTTAGTATTTATATGAACTACCCATGGTCCCTTTTAAACGTCTATCCCTGCCCCCACTTTATTTCAGATTTACTCGGCCAGGAGTTCGGAACGTCCAGCGGTTTGCATTCTAGGAGAGCGCTCACATTTGCCGTGGTGCAGGACATCTGCAGAGCACAGCCAAAGGGACTCTAACACCTTCTGTTCCTAGTTCACAGGGTGTCTAGCTGGTCCACTGGAAAATGACACAGGGAGAAGTAGGATCCAACTCTGAAGAGGCAAACTTTAAGGTCCAAGTGACCTCATCATGACTTGGAGTTCTGCAAGTAAACTGTTAATACATTTGCGGTGAAGTAAGCACGTTATTAAAATAACCACAACATAAGTCCACAAACCTCAGATTTAGTATTTTCAAATACAGGAAGCTAAAGAGAGACCAAGACCTCCAGTGACTTTGCTCCAGCCTCCTTCCTTCATTGACCCGAAAGGCTCTGAGCATGCACTCTTTCTGGGCTCTCTCAGCAAGCTCCTGTCCCTTCCCTGCTCCCAGGTCCCTCTTCTCTCAGAGTCCTTAGGCTGCCTGACTCAATAAATCAGAAAGAGTCACAGAAATAAAAATGTACAAACTGGTAAAAACAGGTTAATAAGTGAATTAGACAAATGCATAGTGAATCTCTAAGCAAACACCAGATGACTGTAATTGAGGAAGTGTAACAAGGACTTAGATGCTGATTTTGCTAAAATCACTGACTCTTCACATGGGCCTGCAGATATCCAATGAGTAACAAAAAGTAGGATAAGAGCTTGGCATCCCTGCCTTCATTTTGCATCTGTCTCCTTTGCTACCTTCAACTTTGGATCAGATTCCTGCTTAACTCTGCACATAGACACTTTAGCTATTTAAGGAGGAACTGCATAAAAACTGGTCATACAGGTTGATTAGTTCTAAATTTACTAAGCCTCTCATCCCTCTTCAAGACTGAAGACCCCAAGATAAGAGTGACTAAGATATTTTCAGGATTCCAAGAGCAATGAGCCTTGCGGGCAGACCATCACATGATGGGACTGTCCCCCTGAGCAGGAGTAATGACCCCGCCATGGAACCAAGACTGCCCCACTAAGCAGGGGCAATCATCTTATGTTGGGAACCAAACTGCTCCTTCAAACAATGCCAAAGACCCTGCAGCATCTCACAGAAATAAACCTAAGATAACAACTAAACAGACCACAGTTTGACCAAGACTGCTTAACTATACATACTTCCTGCCCCCCTTTGCTCCTTCCTCTATATAAACCTGAAGCTCTTGTCAGGTACCCTAAAGACAGGGCATAGGATGCTAGCGCCCTGCTTCCCAGTGTGGCCATAATGAATAAATAAATTCCTTTCTTGCTTCGTCACCACTCATGTCTCTGCTTGGACTCTCGAGGCAGAAGCTGGCAGAAGCTAGTCCGTAGGGACTGCCCCAGAGTCAGAGCTCTGGCCTTGGACTCCAGAAGCAGAAGTTGTGTGTAAGAATGAGAGCTCCTCAGTGGGACTCAGGAGGACACTTGTAGCTGGCAGGTGCCAGGCATTTTCTCAGGTGATTTCCCCTTTGGAAATTTCTAGCACCGTTGGAAAAGAGCAGCCCAGCCTCTGTCCCTACAGAGAACCTTGATGTGGGATCCAGGCCAGCATAGTCCAGAGGGTCCCCCTTGGACCTTCTCGGGTCAGTGGTTCTAGACACAACCAAACATAGGACGTTGCAAAGCCTCTTGTGCAGGCTGGCTACCAAGGCGCTGGGCAAGGCCTGGCTTTCTGGTAAACCTACTCAAGCAGTCACAACCACTATCACTCGTGACCAGCAGCCCATTATACAGAAAAGGGTAACTGAGGTACATGGCAGTGAATTCCTTTCACCTATTCCATCCCCAAATATGACCTTGTATTTGCAAGTTCTTGAGCTCAAGGGAAGGGCAGCCAGTCTCCCTTGCCTTCCTTCCAGAGTGGTTGTAGGATCCTCCCTTCTTAAACAATCAACCCCTCAATCCTTCCCTGTAGGTGTTTGGTGGGAAAGGCACATTTTTTCCCTGCTTAGATCTTCCTGAGGGTCTACCAATAGCAGAACTCTGGCAGGTCTATTTGCATTTTTAAAAATCAAATTTACTGAGATTAATCTGGCATGGTGGTGCGTGCCTGTAATCCCAGAGCTTGGGAGGCTAAGACAGGAGGATCACAGGTTCAAGGCCAGCCTCAGCAACTTAGTGAGGCCCTCAGCAATTTAGTAAGACCCTGTTTCAAAATAAAAAATAAAATAGTGTTGGAGGTGTAGCTCAGAAGTAGAATGCCCCTGGTTTGAATCCACAGTACCACACACAAAAAAATTAATTTACTGAGATTGTACTTTACATACTGCAAAACGCATCCACTTTAAAGGTACAGTCGGACAAGTTTTGATAAACGTTTATACCTATGTAACCATATACATTCCCTATGGACTAATTTCTATCATCCCCAAAGATTCCTTTATGTGCCTTCCTTTATTGTCCCTACCATTTCCATGCAACCATTAATCATTAGGGATTAGACCAGTATTAGATCAGAGATTACATCATTATGTATTTGAGAGAAATTACTTTCTGCTGGTCACCAGCATTTACCACAGCAATTAAAAAAAAAACTCTGAGCTTTGGGCTTTGTTTTCATATAAGAAATGAAAAAAAAGAAAAAGAAAAAACCCATCTGTAAAAATTGTTTCTTTTACTTCCCAACGTGTGTGTGTGTGTGTGTGTGTGTGTGTGTGTGTGTGTGTGTTACTGGGGACTGAACCCAGGGTTGTTATTCTACCTATGAGCTACACCCCCGGCCCTATTTTATTTTTTATTTTGAAACAGGGTCTCAAGTAAGTTGCAGAGGGCCTCGCTAAATTGCTGAGTCTGGCTGCAAACCTGCAATCCTCCTATCTCAGCCTCCCAAGTACTGGGATTACAGGTATGCACCACCGAGCCGGGCTCCACTTCCCACCTTGAAGTGATCAATTTCAGGTCTGCATGAGCTGGGTTTGCAGTACTGATCCCATCTTTCACAATAGCTGCAGAAAATAAATGCTTCCTTTGAAAATCCCAAGAAAATGTCTTCTGGCTGAGTCATTTCAAATAACACAATGACAGAAAAGCCCATATAGAGTGATACCCTTCAGTCTAGCTTTGAATCAGCAAACTGTGCGTGGGTGAGTCTAACTCTTTTGAAAGCCTCACTCTCATCCCAGCTACTAGCTTCACTTAATGAGCTGTTCTAGAAACTTTGGGAGTCTGTGTGTACCAGAAAGAGGCACAGAAATAAATAAAAACAAACAAACAAAAAAAAAAAACAAAAACAAGCAAACAACTGAAGAAGATCCAAACTGGTAAAGGCATGTTGGATCTGTAAGCAAGAGGCAGCTCTGGAAGCTCCCTGCACAGCAGAAACTGGGCTTACTGTTTGCATTGGAGAGAGAGCACGAGCGGTCATGCATCCTCGTTTCACTGACCTCATGACGGCAGTCTGCTTCTCCGCTCTTCTGAAAAGCTGGGAACCTGGCTGGTTTGATCCTCAGAAATCTTTCCAGTTTGCCTCAAACAAATGCCGAAGCGAATGCCTCAAGCAAATGCAGAAGGAGCTATATGAGGGGGGCGTTAGGGGTGGAGAATGCCCGGCTGATTCCCGTTTCTGAGAAACTGCCTGAATTTGAAAGGGAAGAGGAAAGTGGAAAGTGAAACTAATACGCGATTGTCAAGAGGAGGAAAATGAAACTTTCTGTTGAGATCAGCCGCGCCTCATGCAAAGCCTGGAATCCGAAACTGTGGTGTAGGGCTAGAGAAAGCACCCCTGGCACTCAGTCGGGGAGGGGCCCGGGAAGCTGCATTTTAAGTAAAGTCTCTGCTGTGGGGGTTTCTGGGACCACCTGATGTGAAAGACTATCCCAAAATATTTTGCAAAAATAGTAGTTTCATCCAGTACATTTACTCGTGGGAGACAATTTGCATGCAGAGACTTGGGTTTAATTCTCTCTGTTCACATATCTAGCTCTGGAAATTTTGTGGAGTCAAATCACTGAGCCTGGATTTCCCTTTTATCTCACACTAAATATAGGAAGCTCTGAGTAGTGTAGCTCTCTGAGGTCTAAGACAATCACGTAGCTTACCCAGCTCTAAAATGGAAAATAGTAACACATGTATTATTATTTAACCAGCAGATGGATGGATGGATGCATGGATGGATGCATGGATGGATGCATGGATGGATGAAAAGATGGATGAGGATGATAATTTATATATTAATGCTTTGAGCTCTGAAGAAGTGATGTTACCCTAAGAAAGTCTTTAAATTTTTTTTAATACTTCCAGGCATAAAAAACTAGGAAGTAGAGTTCTCGTAGCTGGTTTGATGAGGAAGAAAGTGCTGGATAGATAGAAGTAAGGCTCCTTCCATCCTGAAGCTGCACAAAGCAGAGGCACTTCGGTAGCAAAACTGGCCTGACACAGGGTATTTTTAATACTAGAGTCTCATAAGACACTTTCAAGTTAAGAGACGGTTGTTATGTCTCAGGAAAATAACTGAAACTTGGACGAGCCTGTCATTCTGATTGGTTGCTTTACTTCACAATTTGTTATCCTGTTAATAATAAAATAACACACCTTTATAAAAGGTATGAATACCGTCCTTAGACCCCGGTTCCTTTGCTTTTGTGTGTTGTAGAAGACCTCACTTATCACAGACACAAAAAGTATTTATTTATTTATTTATGGTACTGGGGATTGAACCCAGGGCATTCTACCTCTGAGCTACACCCCCAACCCTATTTTATTTTTTATTTTGAAACAAGTCTCACTAAGTTGCGGAGAGCCTCGCTAAATTGCTGAGGCTGGCCTCAAACCTGCAATCCTCTCGTCTCAGCCTCCCAAGTACTGGGATTATGGTTGTGTTGTGACTATCACGCCTGGCTAAAAGTACACATTTTAAAAAGAACACATGGATCTCTGCTACTCAGAATTCTGTGCTTAAGCCTGGCACTGTGAGGCCTGAAACCCTAAGCATTCAGCCTAAGGAGAACTTGTCTATCTTTTAACTTCTTTGCTCCAATCAAAAGGAAATTGTTTCTTGAACACTTGTGCATTGTGAAGGTGTCTACTTTAGAGACAGGCGGCTTTGGAATGCAGAGAGGGTCTGAGCAACAGAAGTAGTTAGATCAGAGAAAAGGCAAACCAACCAGACAGGTCACAGCCTTCCTTTTATCAGAAAGCAGTATATTCTAGCATGATGAAGACTTATTGTATATATATTATATATAATCATATGTATTATATATTATATATTATATAATTATACATATAAAATTATACATATAAATATATATATATTTTGCGGTACTGGGGATTGAATCCAGGGGCATTCTACCCCCAGCCCTATTTTTTGTTCTTTATTTTGAAACAGGGTCTCACTAAGTTGCGGAGGGCCTCACTAAGTAGCTGATGCTGGCCGCAAACCTGGGTCCTCCAGTCTCAGCCTCCCAAGTACTGGGATTACAAGCATTCGCCACCACACTTGGCTTTATATAATTTTTTTTTTAGCACAGTAGCACCAACTCTCCATTTTCTTGCTTCTCTTTTTACTCTAGTTCCTGGCTCAAAAAATACTCATTAATTGGCCCTGTATTTGTGAAAGTTGCACATGGTGGCTGAATAACATTCTTCATTATTAAGAAATTTGTATTACTCTTTTTTCTCTTTATTAGTTGGAAAAGGGAATTTATTGAATTTTATTCTAGTATAATAAAAAAACTTCCTTCCCAAAAGGAGTTATAAAAAGGGAAATGTGCACTTCCTTAAAATTACAATAGAAACATTTAAAAGCACATGCATCAGTAAGAACTCTGCCTTCTTCAGAAAGCTGACGGAGCCCAGGCATTCTTCCCAGTCCTCGGGCTGCTGTAGTTGCACCTTACATCACATTGTATATCCCACTTCCATCTCCCATTGAGGAGAATAAGAGGCATAGGATACAAGATGGTCTAATACTAGGCACTAGGTACTTCCTTGACTTCATCAGTATTGATGGAGAAAGGAGGAAATATTTTTTAGGCACTGGAATATAAATTCCAATGTTAAATACTTGAAATTGCTTAGGAAATAGTCTCGGTAAATTGAAGAAGCCAACAAATTGCCTGTCTTGGAAGGATAAATGAAGTTGCAGGACATGACAAAAATTTGTCCAGCTCAACAAGACACCAGATGGGCATGAATCCTCCTCACCTTAGTCATGTTTTTTGAGATAAATGTTAGTGAAGTTTGAAAAATAACCTTCTCTTTTGAAGACCATTTGGTGCTTCATATGCAAACAAAGTTACAGCAACATGATGAAACAACCCTAACTTCAAAAGGATCCTCCTGATATCAGATACAAAGCAATGACCTCTCAGCATGCAGAAAATTCTTATATACGATGGAAATGAAATCAGTATGTTGAAGATATATCTTCATTCTCATGTTTACTATAGCACCATTCCTACTAGCCAAGCTGTGAATCAGCTTAAGTGTCCATCATTCAGTGGATGAATGAATAAAGAAAACATATATATATATATATATATATATATATATACATTATATGTATGTATACAAACACAATAGAATATTATTCAGTGTTTAAAAAAATCCTTCACTTGCAATAAGATGGATGAGTCTGGAGGACATTATGGGAAGTGAAATAAGCCAGGCACAGAAAGAAACAGGTGACACATGATCTCACTTATATGTGGATTCTCAAAAAGTTGAACTCATATGAACGGAGAGTAGAGTGGTGGTCACCAGGAGCGGGTGAGGCAGGGTTTGGGGAAATGTTGGCTGAAGGATACAACATTTCCATTAGCTAGGAGGAATAATTTCAAGAGATCAATTGTACAACACCGTGACTATCCTTAATAACAGTGCATCATATTCTTGAAAAATCACTAAGAGAGTAGAGTTTAAGCGTTCTCATCACACACACAAAAAGTATGCGGGATAATGCATATATTAATATTAATTAGCTTGATTTAGCCATTCCAAAATTTATGCATATTTCAAGACATCATGTTGTACATGATAAATATATGTAATTTTTATCCATACATTAAAAGCAAAGAATTGAAAATAAACTAATTCATAAAATAAATTCATTTTACTTTTAGACTTATATATGCATATATTTGGGCTTACATATTTATGAGTCAAATTTTCTTCTACATTTGGATTTTTCGTTTTGTGGCCATCTGCTGATGAATGTTTCCCAGGTATGGGTATTTAAATATAAAATCAAATAGGTCTAGATTTTTAAACCCATTCTCTACTCAGAAAACATAAGACAGAATTTATCTAATTTACCTGTTGATTGCAAAAGCAACGGCAATATTTAAAATTTTTAATTTAAAAATTAAAAGCAGCCAGGCGTGGTGGCACATGCTTGTAATCCCAGTACTTGGGAGGCTAAGACAGGAGGATCACAGGTACCTGGTCAGCCTCAGCTACTTTGTGAGGCCCTCTGCAACTTAGTAAGACCCTGTTTCAAAATAAAGAATAAAAAATAGGGCTGGAGTGTAGCTCAGAGGTAGAATGCCCCTGGGTTCGATTCCCGGTACCACCTAAAATATAAAAATTAAAAATAGTAATAAGGGGGGTGCAACACACAAAAAAATCTTCAAGGTAAAAAAATAGAAGATGACAAAAGAAAGTGTTCTTTACATACATTTGTAACAAGAATGATCATGTCTTTTAAACTGCTATATTAAAATATCATTCACAAACCATACAATCATGCATTTAAAGTGTACAATTAATAGCTTTTAGTGTATTCACAGAGCTGTGTAACCATCACCATAATCTGTTTTAGAACATTCTCACTATCCTCAAAAGAAACCCCATGCCCTTTAGCTGTCACCCCAATCTTCCTACGCCATCACCAACCATAGGCAACTACTAATCTATTTTCTGTCTTTACAGATTTTCTTACTTTGGACATTTTATATAAATGCAATTATATAATACATGACCTTTTGTGGCTGACTTCTTCCTCTGAACATAAATGTTTTTAAGGTGCATCTGTGTTGTAGCATGTAGCAGGAAGTATTTCACTTATTTTTTATTGCCAAATAGTATTTCATTGTATGGATATACCATATTTAAGATATCCATACCTTAGTTGATGGGTCTGCTTTTTGGCTATCATGAATAATGCTGCTATGAATATTTATGTACTGTAAAAGTTTTGTATGAACACATATTTACTTCTCCTAGGTATAAACCTAGGAATTAAATTGCTAGGCCATGCGGTAATTCTATGGGTAACCATTTGAGGGACTGCCACCTGTTTTCCAAGGTGGCGGCACCATTTTACATTAAGATGTATGTGACATATACATACATACACACACAATGTAATTTTAAAAGGCATTAAATATGACTATTCATGAGGTGGTATCTATTTTCTTTTTCTGAGCTCTCAAAGGATGACTTACAGAGAGAGAAATCTGCAGGGGGAAAAATATTTTGGTGAGATAATTGTTAGTGAACACTTCATGCTTGACCAAAGGTAGACTAAAAAATGAAACCAGACTAGATTGGGTACAGTTCGGTCTGTATCCTTGCCATGCAAGCTGTAGTTCATGGGCTTGTAGTATAGGTTTGACCTGAGAGTTTTTGAGAAATAATGGATCTCGGGCTCCACCCAAACCTATTGAATCATAATCTGTGTTTTAACAAGATCCTCAGGAACTTGTGTGCACATGAAACCACTTTCATGTTCTGCACATGAAACCTTGAGAAGCATTGATATAGTTAGAACTAAGAGTATGTGCTAGACTACACGCAAAACTGTGTATCAATACATTTCACGCATGCAAGTCATTTCCTCTGTTAGTCACTTCCTCCCTGTTGCTATTTCACCTTCTTAAATAATCTGCCTACACTCCTTTCTCAGAAAGCCTGTACTCAAGGCCGGGCGTGGTGGCAAACACTTGTAATCCCAGTACTTGGGAGGTGGAGACAGGAGGACCCGGATTTGCAGCCAGCCTCAGCTACTTAGTGAGGCCCTCTGAACTTAGTGAGACCCTGTTTCAAAATAAAGAATAAAATATAGGGCTGGGGGTGTAGCTCGGAGGTAGAATGCCCCTGAGTTCTATCCCCAGTACCGCAAAAAAAAAAAGAAAGCCTGCACTGAAGCCCCTGGTATGTTTTGCCTATGACCTCAGTCTTGGTCACACTAGATTCTATTAGGGATGGATATTAAACTAGAAATGGGCTAAGCCAATTTTTCCTTGTAATTATAATTAGATGAAAGTGATGTGTCAGTTAGCTATTTCACCACAGGGACCAATATGCCTGACAAGAACAACATAAAGGAGGAAAGGTTTATTTGGTTCATGGTTTCAGAGGTTAGACCCATGGTCAATAGGTTCCAAGGTAGAAACATCATGACAGCACTGTATGGTGGAGGAAAGCTTTAGCTCAGGGCAGCTGGGAAGCAGAGTGAGAGGAAGGAACCAGGGACAGATATAGTCCCCAAGACCACGCCACCAGTGACCTACTCCCTCGGACCACCTAGCTGTGGTTACCACCCAGTAAACCCATTTGGATTATTAACCTACAATAGATTTATCCACCAATGATGTTAGAGCGCTCCTGATTCAGTTATTTCACCTCTGAACATGGCTGCATTGCCAACCCATGAGCTTTTGGGGGGACATTCCAGATCCAGACCACAACAAATGACTATAGAAAGTCTTTGTAAAATAATTGAGTTATGAGATAGTGTTATGGGAGGACTGTTTTCCATTTTGTGCACAGAAATGCAATCATCTTTAGAAAGAGAAACTTGAAGGAATGAGATATGGTGAGAGGAAGTGAAGGAGGTAGGAGAGAGAGAGGAATGGGGAGTGAGAGTGAGCACAAGCACTCTGAGGTCCAGAGAGTGGAAAGAGTTCAGACACAGGAATCCTACTCTTGAACATTTTGTTTACCTGCGATTTATATGGCCAATACCTCCTTTGGGAACAAATGCTCAGACTCATCAGAGTGACAAAAATTAAAGACAGATAATACCAATATTGGTGTGGATGCTGGAAACAGTATTTCTTGTATGTTTCTGGTGGAACTAATGAATTCCTCCTTAATGGCTAGACCAATCAACTATCTTCCTAAAATCCATGCACATTATTTAGACTATTCCCGTATTTTAAAACAGCCTAATCAACAATTAGGAAACATATCTCATCATTTTATAAACATGTTTTAAGCTCCAATTAGATAACAGCATATTTTGTTTCACTAAGCCCAAAAATGTATGTGTAAATTTGAGTTTTTTAATGCAATACTTGATGACAAAATTGCTAAATTTAATATTAAAATGGGAAAGAGGAAAATGTGTGCTCAGTAGTTCACAGCTCTCATATCACAGAGTCTCTGTTCTGTAAGTCAAGTGCAAATGATAAGGGGGCTCAATTCTTTGGGATATGGAGGATGCTGGAAAGAAAGGAGAAAGGATTTCCAAATGTTTTTACATTAAATCTGTGTCAACACTTCCAGGGCAACATCCAGGACTCTAGAAGGATCTCGTGAAATTTCCAGGTTCAGAGTGAAATTTACTTTTTATTTTAAAAGTTTACCAACTCAAAAAATGACACAAACTTGGATCCCTTATATTTCCAACAGGTGAGACAGGGACTGAGGCGACGGTATTGTGTATCATTTGCCTGTTCTTTAGCCTCTTTTGCAATAGCCTGAAGAATACTAGAGAGGAAAGCAGAGCTGTTTGGGATTTGTTCACAAACTTCCAACAAATCCTGCCTCTGATTTACTTTTCAGTCCTAAGTCCTGTATCTAAGGCAGCTAAAGGGAGCTGCCATGCACAGCTGAGAATGCCTGTGTTACAGCTGCGTACACTTAGGAACTGCTAAGGATTTTAATCACTTTCCCTCTTCTCAGCCTCCCAAAAAGGTGTAGATTACCAGCAATGAGGTAGTTGCACTGTAAAGCAAGAGGAAATTTTCTTACCTACCAGTTTAAGTTATTCCTTTCTCCAAAATAGGCAATGGGGTGCATGATGTAGGAAGGGAGAAAACAAGACTATATAGTCTATGTTGGAACCCACAGTCCCCAGGTTGACAGCCAGGGCTGATTATGCATGTGGTAGAGATCCTGACACAAGTCTCATCTGTGTTTATGGTCAGGATTCTAACACAGTGTTCCAGTCTCACTGGATATCTGTTTAAGTCAATCGACATGGGTTGGGAATAAAGATGAAAGCAGATCATGACTCAGTCTGCTGCCCCCAAGAAGTGGGTATAAGCGCCATGGAAAAAAAGAAGAAACCGAGGAATCTTTTAACTGAGAAATAATAAGTATTACTTGTAGCCATTCCCACTCTTTCGCTGGTGTAAACACACCTGAGAACTTCTTTGGCTGGGGTATCAGGATTCTCAAAGTGTCAATCAAACATGGAGAAGAGTGAGATGCGTTGAAGCGGTTTTGTGGGCAGTGGACATTGATGGTGTGGGTGCTGGAGCTATACAAACAGCAGATACAATCAGATAATCCTGACCTATTTGTTCATCAGCACCTAGGAGACTCCTTTGGGGAACTTGTTATTTACCTTGGTGAGTTTATGGAGGACTTTGAATGTCATGCACTGGGAGATGTGGTTAAGAGGCAGGGAATTATGAACCAAGACCAACTAATGTGACTTCATTTGTTATTACTATCTGGAGAAAGTGAAATTTCAAGAATTATGAACTATCTATATAATTTTCTTTATTGTTTCCCAATCCCTTGTTAGCTTTGAGTTCTCCAATAAATATTAAGTGTTATAGGTCAGACACCCTACTCTTCCCTTTCCACCTTTCCCCTCTCAGGGTCCTGCTCCAGCAAGAGTTTGGTGGCATGACATGCAAGGACAAGATCACATATGTCTGGTATACATTCTTTCAGCACACAGAGGTGCCAGTGCTCCTCTCCCTTTCACTCAGAATACTCCTGCTTCTCTTCCCTAAGCACCAGATCCAACAATCAGTTACTTAGGCATCATGAGCTAGCTCTTCCCATGGAATATACACTTGTGGATGGAATGAGTTTACCATTGTGCCTGGAGTCATTTGTACTTTCCACTAAAGGCCTCTTGTAAAGCAAGAGAGACTTCAGTGCTTCTTGTCTCTTTCTACTCATTACTTCCTAGGGAATACTCTCCAACATGCATTTGCAACGCCTCTAGGATGGGGCATAAACAGAATTTGTGATGCTTCCTCATTTCTCATAATAGAGGTCAGAAGAGAGAATATGACAAAGTACAAAGGTGTGTGTGTGTGTGTGTGTGTGTGTGTGCGTGTACATGGTACTGGGGATGGAACCCATGGGTGCTCTACCACTGAGATGCATCCCCAGCCCTTTATATTTATTTATTTATTTTAATTTGAGAGAGGGTCTCACTATTTAATGGAGAAAAGTGCAGCCCATCCAGTCAGTGTGGAGGCAGAGTGTTTGGGTGGCAGGTGTTGGATATAAACAGAAGCCCTAGACTCTTCTTCTCTCTCTCTCTCTTTTTTTTTTTTTTTGCGGTGGTGGTACTGGGGATTGAAACCAGGGGCATTCTACCTCTGATCTATACCCCCAGCCCTATTTTATTTTACTTATTCATTTTGAAACAGAGTCTCACTAAGTTGCATAGGGCCTCGCTAAGTTGCTGAGGCTGGCCTTGAACCTGCAATCCTCCTGTCTCAGCCTCCCAAGTACTGGGATTACAGGCATACACCACCATACTCCACTAGCCCTAAACTCTTAAGGCTGTAGAAAACATGTTTGTTCTATTCTATGGTTATGATGCTAGACTAGTCTAGGTTATTTGGGACCAGCTCATACTCAATATAACATCTCACTTATCAGTAGCTAAGTCTAAAAGACTCAAGGGACAGAAAATTTCAGGTAAACTAGAACACTGCTTTATATTCTATCACACGTGAGTTATTTATTAACAAAATGTATCACCTTTTTCAAGAATTCAGACTGTGCACACCAATCATGTCAAACACATACAGCACTATTTTTAATACAGAAAATAACATGAACCATTGTTACTGTAGTTGACATTTTTAGTTTAAAAAGCCTTGAATTTTATGTTTTAATAACAAATATTGATATGAAATTATATTTATGAAGATCTCCAGAGTTAAAAGAAACACTTATATCACCTAATAAGCAACATTTCTAATTAAGGGGGAAAACCCTGCCATTCATTATCAACCATTTCCGGATACCTTCCACCAGGACCTTAGTTACCGAGTTATTCTCCTGTTCCACTTTCCTCAAACCTGGGTTCTCAAGGCATTTGGAAGAAAGCAAGTATTACTCTTACAAAGTGAAAAATTTTTTATGTGATTAGTCTACAAAGATAAAACAGCATTCCATTCTCTTTCTCTCCTGTGTTTACTCTTTACCTATCACTACTGGGGAGATATTCATTTTTCCATAAAAATTTAAAGAAATGTATATTTTAGTTCCTGGCATATTGTACAGAATTCCTTTTTCTTATTTACATGCTGTATTCCAATTTCAAAGAGGACAGAGTGGAGGTGAGGTCGCCCCACCTGCCTCCTGAAAGTCTTTAACTGGGACTGCCTGACTCCTTAGGTTCTCCTATATATGTCCCTTCTAGATTTGACCTGTTCTTTGTGTTCTCTCTATCTTTCAAACAATGTTATCACCATGGGTAATGGGACAATGGAACTCAGGTTACATGGGACATGGGACACTTTAGATTGAAGATTGGTTGGGGAAGAGGAGAAAGGATGCAGAGGGGAGAAAGAGAGAGAGAGAGAAGATTGAGGATTGGCTGGGGAAGAGGAGAAAGGAGGTGGGGGGAGAGAGATGGAGATGGAGAGAGAGAGAGAGAGAGAGAGAGAGAGAGAGAGAGAAGGATATCAAGTCCTACCTAGACACTTTGGTCCATCAACCTTTTGATGGACACAGTACTTTAGTATCTATGCAGGACCAGCCTATATAGGATCTAAAATGACTCCAAGAATGGAAAGATATTAAGGATGTGAGTGATCTATTAATATCTGGTATAGCAGGGTTCCCACATAACCCTGCTCCAGGACTATGGCTGGTATCTGCATTCATGCTAATGCCATACCAGTTGTTGAATGTTTTGAACACCAACTTGGTAGAGGGCTTTCAGCTCCCTTCTAGCAGTAACCCTGCCAAGCACCACGTCCCTATTCCTCATTCTCTGTCTCATCTGAAGGTGCTGGGTGTCTCCCAGACTCTAAATCATTCTCAGAGTCTGCATCTGCGGGCTGCATTTCTCCGTTCACCTCCCGAAGACACGCCAAGATATGCAGGGCTTCAGGGTCTGCCTCATTTTTAGAAAGCCGCATCTGGGCAAGTTTTTGTAGTTTGCCTTTCATCTTTTCTCTCGCCTTTGATTTCTGGCTTATTTTCACACCCTCTATAAAATGGTGGATGGCCCTTTCTTCGCATTTCATTTGATACAGCTGAAAATTGCCATACTGCAGATGGAGCAGTTGTTTAAATATAGGCTGGAGCTCCTTGCTGAGTTCTTTTTGGAAGTAATGCTCTGTTTCTTCGTACCAACCTGCTATGGCACAGACGCTGGTAATATAGCCACAGACACGGAGGAGATTACCATTGATCTCATCGGCTTTCTTTAAATGACGCACAGCTTGTCCTGCTAGCTCCAGTAACTCCTCTCTGCTGCAGTCCATTTCATTCTTTCTTTGCAGGACTTTTGATCTGTAGCAGCACCCAATGTGGTAATGCACGTAGGCATTGTGTGGCATGCTTTCTAAAGCCTTTCTAAGCAGTCTTATGGCCTCATCCAGGTCACCTTTACTTCGATAAAACTTGGCTGCGCTGCGGAGTACATCTGCTGGGGCATTCTCTAAGTCTCCAATTAAGCTCTCTTCTTCGCCGTTGTCTCCATTCATCTTTTGAAGTTTCAGAGCCAAAAGAACTTTAACATACTGGTTGTTAGGGTTCAGCTGAATGGCTTGCCAAAGAGGGTCAATGGGGTTCTGAGATGGAGGCCAGTAGTCCAGCCGGCTGCTCGCTATGGCCCACCCGCAGGTGAATTCCGGGTTCTTTGGGGCCTTGTCCAGAGCCTTCTCGAAACACATCTTTGCTCTTTCACTTTGCTTATGGGTGCACTTTAACCATGCCCACCCTTCCTCACAGTCAAGCTCAGGACTCTCAATTCTGTAGGGGCTGGACAGCTCGGCACAGACACGTTTCACCTTGTCAACATAAGTCTGAGCCACTGAGAGTTGGCCCATGTGATAGTAGACCCAGGCGTAGTTTCCCCAGGTGACCAGACTTCTGATTTCGGCTTGGTCACCATGTTCTCGCTGGATGGACTCTTCAGCTTTTCGTAAGCACTCCAGGGCTGCCTCGTTCTGGCCCCTGCGTTGCTTTACGTAGGCCGATAGGTTGAACATGGTGGCTTTAAATTCACTGTTCTGAAACTCATGCTTGTTAAACACTCTGTCCTCAAACTCATCCAAGGTCTCTCCTCCCTCTATCAAGTTCCAGGTGAAATGGCATTTTAGTTGCTGGAGGCTGCTCTCCAGGGATGTCTTAATGGCCTCACTGTAGGTAAAAAAGAAAGATGGACACTTTGAGACACAGCATAGATTGATCTGTCAGGAAATGGATTACAGCCAATAAAATTATTTTCCTTCTGTAGGGAGTTAACCTAAACCAAAGAAGAACAATTTTTCCCTTTTTTCCCAATATTTTGGCGTATGTGTTGATTCCTAAATGGGGAAGCAAGAGTTTGGTGATTATGGGCAGCAGAATTAGTGAGACAGGGAAGTAGGTCCATCTGAGCCCAAGGCTAAGTTTCCACAAATAAGGCTGTTTTTGTTAAGTAGCTCTGGCTCTCTGTTTTGAAGGGGCTGCAAAATCTGTGGGAATTGATTTCAGCAAAGATTTATTTTTATTTAGATAGTTTTTGTTTGTTTGTTTATTGGCACTGGGGATTGAACCTAGGGGCATTCTCCTTCTGAGCTACACCCCCAGCCATTTTCTTATTTTTTTTTTATCTTGAAACAAGGTCTCACAAAGTTCCTGAGGTGCTCACTAAGTTGTAGAGGCTGACCTTGAACCTGCAATCCTCCTGTCTCAGCCTCCCAGGTACTGGGATTACAGGCATGTGCCACCACACCTGGCTCTTCTTTAAGGTTGGTTAAAAAAAAAGAAAGAAGTTTAATGGCTTTTTGTTTGTTCTTCATTCCTACGTAGTATTTACTTTTATATTTTGAAAAATCTTAGTTTTATAGTTTCCTATTCTTTTGATGCTTTGCGGTGTTGATTTTAACTTCTTTTTTATCACAAATTCAATTGCCTTTTTTCTTTTGTATTCTTAAGTCATTAGTTCTCCTTAGTTTGCCTTTTAAAAAATCTTTAGTACTTTCTATATTTTCTATTTGTGTGTGTGTGTGTGTGTGTGTGTGTGTGTGTGTGTTGTGTGTGTGTGTGTGGTATTGGGGATTGAACACTGGGGTGTTCTACTTCTGAGTTACACCCCCAGCCCTATTTCATTTTTTATTTTGAAACAGAGTCTCACTAGGTTGTGGAGTGCCTCACTAAGTTGCTGAGGCTGGCGGTGAACCTGCGATCCTCCTGTCTCAGCCTCCCAAGTACTGGGATTACAGGCATGTGCACCACCACACCTGGCCACCTTCTCCTTCTTAGACTTGTGATTTCTATACTAAGATGTCTCATTGAGCTTACCTATTAATGTTTTTACATTTTGGGGGGTTGGAGATGTAGCTAAGTGGTAGAGTGCTTTCAAGACCCTGGGTTCAATCCCCAGTTCCACAGAAACAAAAAATTTTCATTTTTTGTCTTGATTTTCTTTTGCAATCTTATTTTTCTCACTTGAAGTTTCCTTTTATAAGAGCAATCAGGAAGTATAGCTTCAGAGGAGGTTCACAGACAGCTAGTTTCTTCTCTTATGTGAAGAGCTCTTTTTCCATTCGAATGCCCTTACAACTCTCTTTAAAGATTTTCCATTCCCTTAAAAATTCCCTCAATATTGGTCCTCAAAATAACTAAATAAATAAGCAATAAACAAACCCAGTAAATAGACATATGGACAAAATTCCATATACTACCTATGTATTGGAGACTCTAAAATTTCCTTCTCATTTAAAATTTTTCATGATATCTATAATTCAGCCCTTTTATCAGGAGCTATATATTTTAAATATGATGAATTCTGACATATATAACCAATGGATACCTGGAAAGTCATGCACAGTGACAAAGATCACTTTTGAAGTTTATGTCCAGATGGAAGACTGTATACCCCATCTTTCTACTTGCCACCCCCAACCACCACATACATTTTGATTGGGCCAGGGCAGGGCCGAGCTGGGATTAGAATGCAGAGGGAATGAGGGAGCTGTGTTAGAAACAGTGCCGGGGGGCTGATGGTGACCTTATTCTGCAGACTCACCATCTTTTACAATATGTGCTGCAGAGAGCATGATCTAGATACGCATGGAGAAGCCACAGGGTCTGAGTTCCCACGATCCTCAGTGTCCTGTTCTAGTCTTTTTGGGGTCACTACTGTTGGGTCCTGTGAGGTATTCCAAGAACTTTAAATAATTTCCTGTTTGTGTCTGTTTTGGGGGACAAACGGAAACTTAACTACCCAGAATAAACAAAAAATAAATACATAGGAGGGAAAATGGGTAGGAGTTTTTGGGAAGGACCCTCCCTCCTTCCTTTCTTTCTATTTCTCCTCCTCCTCCTCCTCCTCGTCGTCCTCTTCTTCTTCTTCTTCTTCTTCTTCTTCTTCTTCTTCTTCTTTTTGTACTGGGGATTGAACCCAGGGGCATTCTGCCTTCAAGCTATATCCCCCCACTCTTTTTTATTTTTTATTTTGAAACAGGGTCTCGCTAAGTTGCTGAGGCAGGCCTGTAGCCTGCAACTCTCCTGTCTATCCCTCCCAAGTACTGGGAGATCACCAGTGTGCACCACTATGCCCAGCACCCTCCTTCCTTTCAAAGCCCCAGGCAGGTCTTGGCAGAGAACAAGGGTGTCACACCTCACTCTAGGGGAGGAGGGATAGGACAGTGCCTAGGTTGGTATCTGGCATCCTGATGACACAGCTTCCCCTTAGGAAGTCCATGTCTAATTAGCTATCTTCCTTCTCAGTGAGGTTACAGGGAGTTTCCCTTAGCATAGAACCCCTCATGTCCCTTTTCATTTTATAAATAAACAGAGTAATGGAATGGAGATTTTTTTCACCATATAAAACATATAGACAGTTGTGCATTTGCAGGATAGAGATATTTATATACACTTATGCAAAATCCCTTTAAGCAGCCATTCAGAAGGCATCTGGTTTCACTGCTTGATCTTGACTTTGTATTTCCACGGGTAAGTCAGAGAAGCTGGTCCCTGATACTTGCTTCCTGGGCTCAGACTTGTAAGCCTTATGCTCCCGATGTCTCTAATAAAAGTACCAATACTTTATACAACAACAATTTCTTCTCCTGCTTCTTGCCTGGATAAAAGTCACAGTGACACTATCTACCAGGCTCAAAGCTAATGCTGCAACCACAGGGTCTTAGAGAAGTCTCAGCATCACTGAGGAGCCTGATAGAAATGCACATCCTCAGACCTCAGCGCAGCCCACTAAACCATACTCAATGCCCAGGCAATCTGTCCCTAACAAGCTTACACACGCTTAAGTTTGAGAACTCTTGTCTAAGAGCACAGGGCAAACCCTAGGGGAAAGATCCTCTAGCTAAAGAATCAAGGGAAGTGAAAAGAGGAACTGATGGGTCTGTATTAAGATTTTAAGATAAGACCGTGCTAAAATGCTAAGAAATAAGAATAAAGCCTCTATAAATTCTGGGTAACTACAGAAACAAAACTGTAAACATCTCAAATTCATTTTTTCCATTCAGGCAGATATGTAGACTAGCAGAATAGTATCATTTCAAGAAGAGGGATCAGGAGCACTGGGGCTGGTAGCCCTGGATTCCAGAACTCTCAGCACTGAGGCTTAGGAAACTAGGTTCTGCCACTTTACTCTAGAACTGGAGAAAACAGAACCCCCCCCCCCCAATGAGCTAACATTTCCTCTTCTTCAGGGCAATTTTATGTGGATCTTAAAAGCGAGGACTATTTCCTCCAAGGACTCCATTTCCAACTCATACTTCTGGTAGGAGGACTCTAGCCAAATGATAGCATTTGGAAAGTAAAAATACTTCTGTTTAGTTTGCAGCCCTAATGCAAATCGGAGGTGAACAAGGTCATCGAAAGTAAAATTCACTTTAGCAGGAAGCAGGGTGGCTATTCGAAAGCCATCTTTAAGAATAGCTTCTGAAAAGAACTCTTTTGTTAAATAATACTTGTAATAAAAGCCCTCAACTTAGTCATTGCAAATGAAAAACAAAAGAGGGAGAGTTTCCAAGAGCAATTCCCCTAGACCCATCTTTACATGAAGCCCCCACCAGATTAGGCATCCTTCTCTGCCCCCTTGCTCATCTCCAAACTCAGCTCTCAGCTCCTCCAGTGGGCAGAACTGGAGAAAGCTGGACTGTGTACTGCATGGGAGGAGACAAATGAACACTGATAAGATAGATGCACAGTTCAGATATAGAGGTGCAGGAAGATTATAAGCAAACCCTAAAGTGGAACTGGGCTTGCTTAGGAGCACAGCTGCTTAGGATTTGCATTTGCCAACAAGATCAATTTTGCATTTTCAGTGTGGTCAGAGAAGGAAGAAGCTTTACCTCATAGTTGCTGTGCAGTTCTCAGCTGTGCTGAAAGGCTGCAGTTCAGGCTGCTGTACTCTTCAGAAAATCTCCCCCTCTGCTGCCCAGAGATGCTGAAGACCCATATATAACAGCAGCTACCGGTTCCTTTTCCTGTTTCCCTACAGCTGACTTTGATAGAGAAACTGAAACTGGAAAGTAAATGGCCAGGACTCTCTACCGAGAAATGAATCTTGAGTAAGAGTCAACCAGTTCAGGGAAGTCGTGTGCAGTGAGTCAGGACATATGAATGTCCTAGAACTGAGACACCCAGGGAGCCCTAATCTGGAGAAGGACATATTTACAATGCCCCACCGCACTATTCCCAAATTAACCCATCCTCACCCTTATGACCTTCAGGTCACTGTAAAGAGAGGTTCACATCTACAGGGCAGAGTTTTTCAGTCTGTTTCATTCACTGCCAAAGTTCCAGTTCCTGCAATAATGCAGGCCCATTGCCTGGTATGGTTGGCATCAAAAAAGTAGTTGCTGAATGAATGAACACACGATTCGAAGCAGGGGCTCTGATGTCAGTCTATTTGCCTTTGAAACCTCTCTCCATTCATATGATGGAAAACTTTGGGGGGAAATTATTAAGTGTCTCTGCTTTGGTTTCTTCAATTATGAATTGGGAAGAAGACTGCTACCAATTCACAGGGCTGATGGGAGAATTAAATTAGTGAATACACCCAATGTCCTTAGAATCATACCTAGCATCTAATAACTAGATGCTAGCTTTTTATGAAGCTTAAAACTACAATCACTAACCAAAGAGATCAGAGGGGAAATTTTGATGTTTGCTTTTTCTAGAATCTTAAATCCTTGGATCCCATGACCCATCATGATCAAGAACCTAGCCAAACAATCCCTAATGGCTCTCCATATTCTTGCTTCCCTGAGACCCACAATGTTTAAATCCCCTGTGTGTCACTTCGGTATCAGCACTCACACATCACAATGTGCAGCCACAGTGGCTTTTGATGACAGGGAAATGTGGTTCCCTTGTTCTTTCCTTATTCAAACCTGTGATGGTTACTCTTGGTTGTCACCTCAACTGAATTGAGAAACAACTAGAAAATTGGTAAAGCGTACTTCTGGGTGCATCTGTGAGGATGTTTCCAGAGACAATTGGCATGTGGGTCAGTGCTCTCAGCGGGGAAGACCTGCCCTGAACACAGGCAGCACCATCCAATAGACTGGGGGTTCTGAGAGAACCAAAAGAGGAAGGAGGAGGAAGCATGTATGGGTGCTCATGCTCGACTTTTTACACGTGGGTGTTTTTTTTTTTTTTTTTTTTGCTGTTGCCATCACCCACACACATTGAACGCCAGATTCTTCAGCCTTTGAATGTGGACTTGCACCAGCAATATCCAGGAGGCTTCCCAGCCTTCAGCCTTGAACTAGGATGCATCATGGGTTCCCCCTTGCTCTAATGCCTCCAGTTTCTTGGGCTGAGCAGCTACTGTTTTCCCCTACTCTGTAGCTTGCAAATGGCCACTGTGGGATTATCCAACCTTCCATCATGTAACCCAATCTAATAAATCCCCTCTTATAAACAGGTGCACATTCTATTGGTTCTGTTCCTCTGGAGAACCCTGACTAAGGCAATATTCTTAAACACAAAGGGTTATAATGTACCTAGACCTAAGGGGGTGCTGCCTTTGACATCAGCTGCCTTTGACATCAGAAATTACACAGAGCACCAGTAAAACATACTCTCAAGCAAAACTGAGGTCACTGAGGTCGGTTACTCTGTCTTGGAGAAAGGCACTTATCTGGAATTTTTCTGCTTAGGTCAGGGTAGAAGCAGAGGCTATGCTTCTTAAAATCCTCTACCCTTTGATTAGGACACACAGCTGCACCTGTCCCCATTAGAAGCTCTAACTTTCAAGTCTCACTCAAGAATGACAAGTTCTGGTTCTATTTAGATGTTCTATCATGTATTATAGAAATGTATTTAGCTGTACAAGAAATGTTCAAATAGGGAACTAGGAATACTGTGAATTTTGTTTTTGTTTTTGGAATTTGTACTCAAGAAAACTATTGAAGCTGGGCATGGTGGCACATACCTGTAATAGCTACTCAGAAGGCTGAGGCAGGAGAATTGCAAGTTTAAGGCCAGCCTGGGCCACTTAGGGAGACCCTGTCTCAAAACGAAATTTTAAAAAGGGCTGGGGATGTAGCACAGAGGTAAAAAGAAAAGAAAAGAAAAGAACAGAGGGAGGGAGGGAGGAAGGAATAAAACTACTGGAAAAGATGTTTAAATTACAATTAAAGGTATAAAGAAAGGTTTACCCATGGTCAGTATGAAGTTACTATATATAACTTACTTATTCTTCAGAAATCTGTACGGTCCATGCCTGTGTACGATGCAAGCGCAGTAGGGATGCAAGGGCTCATCTGGTACCTGGGTTATTATGAGGATATGTGGTGAGATTGCAAAACAGAAATGAAAAAGATAACCAACTCTCTTCTATTTTGAGAAAGAAAAAAAACATATTCAATGAAAGTTCTGATTTTCTGGTTGCCACAAATATTTGTGCATCTTTTCCCTAGGATACAGTCCTAGGACTGCTCGTGTCTCCACTTGGTTTCAAAGAGGGGCCTTACTTACTGTTTCCAGAGTGAGGAAAGCTACCCTGAGAAGTTGCAATGGCTACAAGGTGGTAAAAGTAATACTCCCATTGTGATCAGTAACCAGCAGTATCGGCATCATCTGGGAACTGTCACGGCATCTTAGCCTGGGACTTCCAGCCTCCAGAGCTATGAGGAAGTGGTTTTCTGTTGTTTGAGCCAGCCAGTCTGTGACTTTTGTTTTGTTATGTTATGACAGCCTAAGGTGACTAACACAATAATGAATAAATTAGATATTGTGTGATAAGTGCTGGGGGGGGCAAATAGAGAGGGTAAGAGGAATTAGATATGGTGGGAAGGAAGGGGCCCAAGGGTCTAATAGCTGCTACATGATACAGCTGGAAATCTCTCTATGCCACAATTTTTTCATTGTTAAAGTGGGAATTATATCGGTACTTACCATGTAGGGCTTATTGAAGATTAAGTGGACCACTGTATATAAAGGCCTAAAACTGGTGCCTGGCACAGAGTAAATGTCCAGTAAGGGCTAGCCATCACTACGTACTACTGCCACCACCACCATCTGGGAACGGCATTTACTTCTAGGGCCAGGGGCCACTTATCTAAAAGTTCCATACTCTAATGTGGAATGTTGGCTATTGTGTTGTCTGGTATTGGTGGTTGACACTGAGTTGCCATTTCATATTCTCTTGTTCTTTTTGTCTTCTTTCTTGGCTAGGATGCTACTCCAGAGGAAGAAGAGTTAGTCTCTCTGTACAAAGAGATATTTCTCCTGCCAAAAGTGCTGGAAAGTTTAACCTAGACTGAAAATATTTTAGGATTGGGGAAGATCGTGGTTTCAAAAAGTACTCAAAGGAGAAGATATATTGTTCTTATAGGGTTATTGAATTAGTATAAGGCTAGTTGCTATAACAAAGAAGCTCAAAACATAAATGACACTGTAAAAGAAATTTATTTATTGCTTACATAACCATCCAAGGCTGGTGTTTCTGGACAGCTAGCAGTTCTCCATACAATGATCCAAAGACAGAGATTTCTTCTAACCTGTGGCTCTACAATCCCCTAGACCCTAGAAACTGAGAGAAGGCACATCTGCTTCTTAAATTGTCTTACCTGGCAGTGACATATATCACTCCACTTATATTCCATTAGGAAGAGCTACTATATGCCCACCTAAATAAGAAAGGGAGGTTGGGAAATGTAATTCCTGATTAGGAACTCCCCATCTCAGTGACAACTTCATACTATAGAAGGCGAGCACAGATTTGGGTGGATCGTGTGTCATTTCTACCACAGTGTACCACAGTACTCTGGCCCTAAAAATCCACATGTACCCTTCTTCCCAAACATAGAACATGCTCAGATCTTTGCTAGGGAGTCTACCCAGGACCACTGCACTCAGCTTATCACTGGGGATCTTGGAGTGAGGCACTGTTCTCTCCTATGGCCTGGATGTGATTCTTTGTGGTCTGATGATAAAAACAACAACGACAACAACGATGAAACAACAAGATAAGACAAATAATTCATATGTATCATGTGTAGCAGCAGTGCAGGATAACCATAAGAAGCATACCAAATTAAAATGGAAAAATCTTGGAGGTCTTGAGTCCATGGAAATGATGAAATTCTGCTGGATAGGCATTTTGAAGAGCCTCTACTCTGGCAATGGTGGAAGTTTCTGGATTAGACCCTGGTTCTGTTTTCTGATAAGAATTATGCTGTCATTGTTCTCCATATACCTAGCCCCATCCTCTGGGAGGGTCTTTTTTGACATTTATTCTCTTATTCTCATCTTTTCCACCATGGGATGGGGTTTGGTCTCAGAGCCTCCTATAATCAAATAGGACCTTCAACGATAGTATGCCTTAAAGGAGAACATTTAGTCAAAACATTAATGCCCTCAAAGAATGCCCCAAGTACTTTTCAATGTTTGATTCCAAGAATAAAAAGAATTTTAAAAGTAGTTTATCATGAAGTATCAGGGAGTAAAAGAGATAGGAAGAAAGCCACATAAAAGTACAAGGGATAAGCCAGGCATGGTGGCACATGTCTGTAATCCCAGTACTTGGGAGGCTGAGACAGGAGGCACCATGGGCAATAATTCCATAATTTTATTATGAAATAAAAGCCCTGTTCCCTGCCTTTCTGGAGTATATAATCTGATTGCAAGGTTAAATTTGGACACATCTAAAATGACAGAGAGAGGAAAGTCCAGGGAAAACTGAATAGCACATGGAGTAAATGAAACTATTCCAGCTTTATTGGAAAGCGGGATTCGTGAAGGGTGTGTGTGTTCTCAGCAGAAGCACCATACCTCAGAGTGAACCGCCATAGATAGTTAGGCGTGTGCCTTCCATCTTGGTACACTCATCCATCATGTTACTTGGCACCCATTAGGAGCCCAATAAAAACTTGTTACAGGAAAAATAAATTCTGTAATATGGACAGCAAACAAAAGAGCAGAATGGGACCGAGAAGAGCAATCACAGAAATCTTCTTGGAGCTGATTGATTTTTCAAAAATCACTTTTGATGAATACAGTTGTGGGTTAGTGAAAGATTTGGCGGGCAGTATGTGTGCGTGTATGCGTGCGTGCGTGCACGTGTGCATGTGTGTGTATGGTTGGTGGTAGAAATTTTCTAGGGGAAAGACCTGGAAATAGACATTTGTCAATTTTGTGTAGAGATGCTCAACCATTAGTGTGGCCTTGCACACAGTAGGAATGGAACTCTTTGCAGAGTGGATACTAAGGGGATGGCCACAGCATTCTGGTCTGACCATCTCTGTTTTTTGTTTTTGTTTTTGTTTTTGAGTTGTTTGTTTTTGTGTGCGGTATTGGGGATGGAACCCAGTGGACTTCTACCTTTGGTTTTACTTATTTTATTTAAATATGTAATATATGCTCTTGGAAAAAAATTCAAAGAGATAACCTGTTAAAATTATCTCTCTCCCAAACATCTCCCAGATAACAAGTTCCCTCTCAAGAGGTTACCTTGTAGAGAAAACATCCTTCCCAAATATCCTATGCATACTTGTAATATTTCCTTCCTCCCTCCCTTCCTCCCTCCCTCCCTCCCTCCCTTCCTTCCAATTAGCATGCTATACAAACTTCTGCACTTTTATTTATTTACATTTAAATATATCTTAGAGATAGAGTTCTTACTTTTACATTTAGAACTGCTTTATTATTTGCAATAGCTACATGGTATTCCATGTATGAAATGTTAAAATCAAATTAACGAGCTCTCTAATGAATTATTTTCAGTCCTTTACATTGTTTTTAGTTCTTTGTTATTATAAACAAAGCTTCACAAATAACCATGTACATGTCTTTACATGCATGCGCAAATATTAATAAGAATGAATTGTTGGGGCAAAGATACAGGTACACTTAATGACAATCACCAAATTCCCTCCTTCTGTATAATTTATTATCTTAATGGCAATGCATGATAGAGGCTATTTATTTACATCCTTTGCAGTACATCTTAGCAAAGATATTTTCCTTGTTGACCTGAAATAGTCTCATCTAAAGTGTTGGTTTGAGTTGCTCTTTGTGTGAGTGTCACTGACAATCCTTTCATGTGTTTAAAAGCCATTTTCATTCCTGTTTGTTCTTGACCTTTGCCTATTTTTCTGTTGAGTTGATTCTTTCTTTCTGCTTTAAGGAACTATTTCAGCATTGAGGAAATTAACTTTTTACCTAGAAATGTGTTGAAATATTATCATTTAGTTTGGCGATTGTCTTTTGATGTTTTTAAGGTATCTTTTCCATGCCAGATATATTTTCAGTGTAACTGAATTTATTAATGATTTGTCTTTTGTGTTTTGTTTCATACTTATAACTTTCAGACACGAAGAATTTTTAAAAATCTCTCAAGAATTCTTGCAGTAACTTTATGATTTCTATTTTTTGAACACTTAAAACTTTGATTTATATAGAATTCATTTTGGAGTTTAAGGAGCAAGGAGATGGGACCAGTCATCAGCGGAGTTCTATTTGCTTACTACTCAGCAAACATTGAACATTGATTGTGTGCCAAGCAGTGTGCAAGGCACTGGGTGGGAGTCTTCTGAGAAATCTGGTGCACCCAGAGAATAAACCAGAATCAGAAAGGCCCAAAGCAAGTGCTTTTCCTTAAAGGAGTTTTTGCTCAAAATCTATGACAGAAGAAAATGATTCTAAATTTCTACATTTGGTTGAGAGAATTTTCATTTTATTTATTTTACTTTAAATATACTTTTATTGGTGCATTGTAGTCTTACATCATAATATAGTTCAGAGTGATAGGGACATATATGCACACACCACTTGGTGAGCTTCTGCCTGGCTCCCTCCCCTTCCCTCAACATCATATTGAGATTGGCATTGATAATTTCATGTACGTACATAACGTCAATGGAAGTGTTTCCTTCATTAATCCTCTCCCCCTCCCAGACCTCTCCCATCCCTCCACTGGGGTTTCTCCTCCTTTATCTAAAGTCTCTCTTGTATCTGGATTTCTCCCAAGCTTCCGTATATGAGAGAAAACAAATAACCCTTCACTTTCTGTGACTGGTTAATCTCATTTAACATAATCTCCAGGTCTGGATGAGAGAATTTCTAAAGCCTGGAGAAGAGATAGAAACAAATGAAAAGCCCAAACACTGGCCTGACTCTTCCCTTTTCCCTCCCCTTCATGAACCAAACCAGGCCTCCTGCCCCTCTTTCTTCCTCTCCTTCTTCTCCCTCTGAAGCCCAGAGACCTGGTAGGAAGATCTCTCTAGAGCCTTTGGATCTTCTGAGTGGTGGGCCCCACCTGCATCCTCTGTGGTTTCGTTACTGCCTTTCTCAGCCAGAGGCACAGAAGGGCCACATCTGCCAGGGTTCGAGGCCGGATTGTTCGGTGGGTATCCAGGTCCTCTCCCAGTGCCTCCAGCTGTCGGGTGCCCCTTTCTATTGAGCTCATAGATGAATCTGGACAGTTGCCAGCCCATGGCATCGGAGGCATTTTCAGAGAGTCATTTGTTGGCGATTCTTCTTAGGTTTATGATCAGTTTCCCCTTCTCGGAGTGGTCCATTTATGTTCAAGCCCTCCAGATAGCTGTGGACGGCAGTGTCGTCCCGCATCCTCAGGTACTGCTGGAAGTTGCCATACCGCAGATGCAGTACTTGTCTCTCTGCGGGAGGGAGGTCTTTATTGAATTCCTTCTGGAAGTAGTACTCTGCCTCATCATACTGGCCTGTTATGGCATACAGGCAGGCAAGGTCTGAGCAGGCACGGGACAGGTTCGTATTCAACTTGACAACTTTCTTGAAATGATCCACAGCATTTTTTATCAGTTCCTGTAGTTTTTCTTTATCCTCGGTCATTGTGCATTTTCTGGACCTCTGTATCTGTCTGATTTTCGCTCTGTAGCAGCATCCAATCTGGAGATGTTGGTAGATATTGTTTGGCACTGATTCTAATGCCTTTTTGAGTAACACTATAGCCGCGTCCAGAGAGCCTTTATTTCAGTAATATTTAGCAGCACTACAGAGGACATCTGTTGGGCATGGTGTTTTCTTCAAGGCCTTTTGAACCAACTGGTCTCCTTTTGCTTCCCTCCTGACCTTTTGAAGAGTCAGAGCCAGCTGGGCATGGTGGCGCACGCTTGTAATCCCAGTACTTTGGGAGGCGGAGACCGAAGGATCCGGGTTCGCGGCCAGCCTCAGCTCTCTCTCTCTCTCTCTCTCTCTCTACCTAGTGAGGCCCTCCACAACTTCATGAGACCCGGTTTCAAAATAAAGTATAAAAAATAGGGCCGGGGGTGTAGCGCGGAGGTAGAACATCTCTGGGTTCAATCCCCGGTACCTAAAAAAAAAAAAAAAAAAGAGTCAGAGCCAGCCAGGAGAACATTCACATACTGGTTGTCAGCCAGATGGCCCGTCTCAAGAGACCAATGGTGTTCTCTGTTGGCTCTTGGTCACCCAGACGATAGAGTGTGATTGCCAGTCCCAGGGAGAACTCTGGGTTGGTAGGTTTCTCTTCCAGAACTTTCTCAAAACACTCCTTAGCCCGTTCATAATACTTTCCTCCCCATTTTAAAAGTGCCCACCCTTCTTCGCAGTCAATCTCTGGGCATTCAATTCTATAGGAGCTTGTAAATGTCTTGCAAAGATTTCCCACCTTGTCGATGTAAGCCCAAGCCTCTGGAGATCTGTCCATGTGATAGCAGATCCAGGCATAGTTTCCCCAGGTAACCAGGGTTCTGATTTTGCCCTCATGGGTCTGCTCCAGCAGATTAAACTCTTCTGCTTGCTGTAAGTATTCCAGAGCCACCTCGTTCTGACCTCTGAGGTGTTTAACATAGGCAAACAGATTGTACATGATGGTTTTGAATTCTGTGTTTAGAAATTCGACCTGGTCATGTACCCTGTCTTCTAAATCCTGTAAGGAACTTTCTTCATCATATAAATTCCAGGTAAAATGACATTTCAGTTGTGGTAAGATTCTTTCCAAGGAATGCTTGGAGATTTCACTACAGGGGAAGAAAAGGGAATACTTTGGGGTGAGAGTGAGCAATAGCATATAGCAGTACTTTGTGGGCATGGCTCCCTGACCTGGTCTCATACAGAAGATATACAGAAGATAAGAAAATTCACATTCTTTGCACTATTCTCAAATACTAGTAGCTTAAGCTGTGAGTCTCACACCCTCTTTGTTATGCTGTCTCAATGAAGGTGGTGAGAGGAAATTAACTGAGAGATCAGACATGGGGGAGGGAGAAATTCTTGTCATATGAACATGGAGAGCCAGCACTCATGCGGAACAGTGCTGGCTAGCCATTAGCTCAGATTCCAGAACCGAAATAACTCAGATGCCTCCTACTTCCTACCTGGATGGCTATCACCTGATACCATGGCCCACTGCCCTTTTCCCCTGGTTAATGGCTAAATTCCCTATAGCCACGAAAACAATGATGAGTTCCCTACAGAGAAGGAGAGAAATCTGGAGCAGGTGAGAAACATACCCCAAAGAGGCTACATTCAAATTCTACCCACAAAAATCAAAGGGAAGCCAGATATGGTGGTGCACACTTGTAATCCCAGTACTTGGGCGGCTGAGACAGGAGGATCGCAGGTTCGCAGCCAGCCTCAGCAACTTAGTGAGACCCTGTTTCCAAATAAAAAATGAAAAAGGGCTAGAGGTGTGGCTCAGAGGTAGAATGCCCCTGGGTTCAATCTCCAGTACCACACACACACAAAAAAGGTAAAACTAGAAACCGGAAAATAAATAATTAAAACAAATATCAGAAGTATCATTTTAATAGCTAAAAGGCTAATGTGAATAGGTAGTTTAAAATTCACCAACTTGCATATGAAAAGTGGTCACTCATAATCAAAGACATGTAAATTAAATAAATAATATTAATTCCATTTAAAACTATACAGTTAACTTTTTTTTTCTTTTGTGGAACTTGGGATTGAACCCAGGGACATTCTACCTCTAAGCTGTAACCCTAGCCCTATTTCATTTTTTTAAATAGGGTTCTGCTAAGTTGCTGAGGGTCTCACTAAGTTGCTGAGGCTGGCCTCAAACCTACGATCCTCCCGTCTCAGTCTTCCAAGTACTGGGATTACAGGCATGTGCCTCCATGCCTGGCTCAATTATAATTTTTAAAAAACTAAATCTGGCAAGAATATGGTGAGTTGTGTGCTCTCGTACAGGAGTACTTGGAGGAGCATATTTTGATGCAGATCTTGTAAAGCATTATGGCAAGACATACCAGGTGCTTTTGACATAAAGATTTGAATTTTAGGAATTTATGTAACATTAGATATTCAGACTTTTGATATGTCAAGCTTGGTTAGGCTATAGTCCCCAGTTATTCATTCAAACATTAATCTGGGTGTTGCTGTGTAGGTATATTGTAGACATGATTAAATTTATGAGTAGTTAACTTCAAGTAAGAGAGAATGTGCTAGATCATCTGGGTGGGCTTGAATCAACCAATGGAAAGGCTTTAAGAGCAGAGCTGAGCCTATACCAGCAGCTATAGCCTGTGCCCCAGGATTCCAGTCTGCCTCACCTCGTGGCTGGCTCATCCCATGGATTTCAGAGGTGCCTAGTCAGTCCCCACTATCACTTAAGCTAATTCCTTGCAATAAATCTCTCAATTTACCTCTGACTGCTTCTACTTCTCTGGTTGATGATGCAAAGGTATTTGACTGATACAAAGGAAGTTCATTGCAGGATTAGTTATAACTGCTTAAAAAATTAAACAAACTAGATGATTTTCTATACAAAAATATTTAAAGGTATTATAGGACTATCAGTTGAATATAGGAGTCTGCTCCAGTTCCTTCCTCAAGTCCTACTACAATGACATAGTTTTTGAAGATTTCAATCCACAAGGAAAGGAGAAGAGTACAAAACGCAACAAATCTTGGAAACTCTGGAAGAACTAGGCAAGTGGTAATTGCTTACTAAACCTGAGCAAGATAGATGTGTGCGCGCTTGTGTGTATGTGTCTGTGTATGTTTTGGGGAAAGAAGTTCCATAGTAGAAAACCAATACATGATGCCTAAAATTCTAAAAGCCAAGAACTACCAATATAATAATTTATTTAAAGGTATAGCAATAATAAACAAGATAGCCACTAAAAGAATTATGCAGTAAATGGTTACCTCTGGAGAGTGGAAAGTAGTGTGGGATGGAGACAGGGACTCTTTTCCCCACCTGTAGATCGTGCTACTAGTTCAATGGTCAATTGTGTAAATTTGATAAAGCTAAAAAGAAATGAATCTGGAATGGGTTGAAGAAAAAAAGGAGAGAGAGAGGGAAGGAACAAGGAAAGAAAGAAGGAATGAAAAGGTTAAGAAAGGAGGAATGGAAGAAAGGAAAAGAGGGAAAGAAGGAATGGAAAGAAGATAAATTATGGTACATCCATATTTTGCAACATTATTATGACGCTCTCAGTATTCGTGTTATTGAAAAAATTTAATAACATGGAAAACAATCATTTGAAGTGAAAAGATGAGATGAAACTAAGTGTAATATATACCTTCAACTTTGAAAACTTCCCCCAAAAAATATATAGGAAAAATATATATTAAAAACATGTGTATATACAAAACATTGAGTTGTTTTATTTTTTGGTTGGTGATAAAAGGAGCAATATGACATTTTCTCTTATACTTGCTGATTTTTTTCAAAGTTTCTTTAGCATGCTTACTGTATTTTTATCCTGAGAGAAGTCTTTCATGATTCTAGTTTGCTTTGTTTTCTTTTGTTGTTAAAGACCACTGAGGATTAAAACCAAAACAGAAAGGTAGAGGATGGATGTTGGGACGGATGGGGCCCAGTTTCTCTGGCGGCCTTGGGGGACCTCGGAGATGGAGATCCTGGCTCAGCCACTGACTGTGATTCCTCCTAAGGAAAGGAATTCACTAAACCCAGTCCATCCTTTGCCAGGGCCTCTAGTGCTGAGCTCTGATAAAGAAGGACGTCACCTTTAAAAATTATAATGAAATAGCCCTACACTCCTGCCTGCCTTACACAACAACAACAACAAACAAACAAACAAAAACATAAAACCCCAAGAGCTTCTGCCTCTTTTGCATCCTTAACTGATCTAAATGCGACTGCGACAGGGAAAGGAGAGGCTTCCTCTCGCCCCCTCCTCCAACACCTGCGATGTCCCTCCCTGGCCAGGTTGGGCTACTTCCTGGTTAGGATTTCTAAAAGCTTCCATTAGGGAGAGCCCACGTGAGCGCGGAAGTGCCACCGAACTTAAAATGTCAGATTTAACAAGAAACGATGACTCTGTAAGGGATGCTAAGTGTTTAAGCAGATGTCACCATCCAGCACTTCAGAAAATCTGCTTGAGATTTTTGAAGGCACTGGGTGCAATTTCAAGGAATCATTGTAAGGGGTGGGGGGTCTTTACCTCATGATGGCAGGCCCAGGGAGCACCATGCTGCAGTCCTGCCCTGCTCCTGCGAAGGCTGATGTGCTGCTCTGCAGGAGCTGCCTGCAGATTCCTGGCAAAGGAAGCACAGGGCTGTTGGTGAAGGCTGTTTTCCTGTGTGTTTGCAAATATGAAACGGAACTTTATCCTGGCAAGTGCAGCTGATTTTCGACTACACTGGTTTTCGACTACACTTTTCCTACACTGTAGGAAAAGGAGACTTTAACAGGGAGAGCTTTGATCTTTCTGATTGGGAACTCAACTTTTGGAGGAAGCATGTACCAGGAAATTTAAGGTAGAGGAACATTTACTAGAGGGAGAATTGTACATGTAGCGATCAGAGAACTAGAAATCTAAAAATGACCACTGGACTAGGTTGGTTTCAGGACAAGTGTTAACACTACCTAATTTTTTTTTGTACTGAGGATTGAACCAAGGGGCATTCTACTTCTGAGCTATACCCTCAGCCCTTTGATTATGATTATGATTATGATGATTATGATTATGATTTTGTTTTGAAAAAGGGTCTCGCTAGGTTGCTGAGGGTCTTGCTACATTGCTGAGGCTGACCTTCAACCTGCAATCCTCCTGTCTTGGCCTCCCAAGTACTGGGATTACAGGCATGCAACTCCACACCTGGCACCACTAGCTAATATTGATTGAGAAGGTTTCCTTGGGGCTTTATCAGACTCACCCAATTTACTGCACTTTCCATCAATGTGAGATATCGTCATTTGACAGAGAAATAAGAGAAGATTCAGAGAGCTTACACAGCATGTCCAAGGAGGGAAGTCCAGGTCTGTCTGTCTGTCTGAAATCTTACTTGTTCATTGTGCTTAAGAGCAAGAGCTCTGAATTTATTTATTATTTTATTTTGAAACAGGGTCTCACTAAGTTGCAGAGGGCCTCACTAAGTTGCTGAGACTGGCTGCGAACCTGCAATTCTCCTGTCTCAGCCTCCCAAGTACTGGGATTACAAGTATGCGCCACCACACCTGGCTAGGACACTGGATTTAAACGGCATGTGTTCCATTTTCAGCTCTGCCATTCGCTACATGTGTGAACCTGTATCTCTTTATCTGTAAAAAGAACAGTAGCACCTGTTTTGTGGGCTTCTTGTGAAGCTTTTACAATGGAGCCTGGTATGTAATGGATGCAAAGGGAGTGTCTGTTCTTACTGTGTGGTACTCAGAACAAGTTGGGCATCAGCACTAGTTGCCAGCTCTGTCACCAATTGCCTGTGATAGACAAATAATAAAGCAGATCTCAGTTTTATTCTTAGAAAAATAAGCTAACTGACCTGGATGGTCCTTCAAGGACCTTACTTGGTATAAAATTCAACAACTCTAAAAGTCTCATGAATCAATATCCTGCTGTCTAGTTTATTATATGTACAGTCCTCAATAGCTGGCACTATCATGTTCATGCCAAATGGCGTCTCATATCCCAATAGTATCCTAATAGTGTATCTTACTGCCAAATACCATCACCCATCCTACTTAAAGCTAATGCCTCCCCTAAAGTCGACATTTATGACCTCAGCTGGATCCAAACTGAGATGTCTTCACAAGCTATCAAGTTGAAAAACACAGGTAAAGTGCAATGATGCTTGGCTTCTGGAATCTTAATTATTGAGTTCACAATCCTTGCTACTATTTACCAATTGTTTGACCTTGGATAATGTCTTGATCTGCGTCCTAATTTCCGTATCTGTAAAGTATGGGTATTAATACTAACCTGGTGGAGTTAAATGAAAAATGTTGTTGCAGGCACATGTTAAAAATAGTAAAGACAACTCTTTAAGACTATGGCAAAAAGGGAGAAAGACTATTGCAGTAGGGGAGAGAAACGGAACTCAATTCTGAATCCAAGTGTGAATTTATAGCAAAAGGGCCGGTGAGGGATGGGATGGAAAATGACTGAGAGGCACTTGGTTGGATATTAAGAGTTGGGGCTGGGCGTGGTGGCGCACGCTTATAATCCCAGTACTTTGGGAGGCGGAGACCGGAGGATCCGGGTTCGCAGCCAGCCTCAGGATGCGTGCGCGCGCATGCACGCGCACACTCTCTCTCTCTCTCCCCTATCTATCTATCTATCTATCTATCTATCTTTCTATCTATCTATCTATCTATCTATCTATCTAGTGAGGCCCTCCGCAACTTCGTGAGACCCGGTTTCAAAATGAAGCATAAAAAAATAGGGCCGGGGGCGTAGCATGGAGGTAGAACGCCCCTGCGTTCAATCCCCGGTACCGCAAAAAAAAAAAAAAAAAAAGAGTTGGGGAAGAGGAGCCTAACTGGATATCAAGGGTGGGGAATTCTTGATAAATTGACTTAGCAGGATTCTTTGAGGCCTAGTCAAGGTGGCTCTAACTAAAAAGGAACCCAACTAAAATTTGGTCCAGGAGGGACTCTTGGCCAAGAGTTAAAATGAGTATTTAGCCAAGAGTTACTTTTTATCATAAACAGCCACTCTGGTTTTTAAATCAAGGTTGTTTATGATCCCCTCCATAGCAAGATTACAGTTTGAAATATATTAATCTGCTTTTCCTATTTGAATTTCCTTATTCTAGAACTTTCATCTATACAACCTGAGGCAACAGGGTTTTTTTGTTGTTTGTTTTTGAGGGGGTGAATTAGGATTGTTCTAGCTGGAATGAAAAGAGGAAGACAGAGTCATATTCAGCTATGATTTTCAAAATAGGCCATTGAGCCGGGCGTAGTGGCGCACACTTGTAATCCCAGTACTTGGGAGGCTGATACAGGAGGATCACAGGTTCGAGGACAGCCTCAGCAATAGTGAGACTCTCATCAACCTAGCAAGACCCTGTTTCCAAATGAAAAATAATACAGGTCTGGGGGTGTGGCCTGGAGGTAGAAGGCCCCTGGAACTGGATCCATGAAAAGTGAAACCATAGATAAGATGGGACTACTACAGTGTTGAGAGTAGTGCGAGACAGTGGGAGGCAGAGGGAGAAAGTACCAGGACACCCCTTCTCTGCTTCCGGGTCTCTCAAGGCATCTCCTCCCATTTGTTTCATTTCCTGCTTGCCTGAGAGCACTTCCACTTTTTTCCTAACTATGATGAGAGGGTTTTCATATTAATTTGTTTTTTTTTCTTCCCTGCATACTCATCCCTTTAAATTTTTTTGCCTATCTTATAAAGACATCAATGTATGAAAGAACACACTATATTCTTTTTCTAATACATTTTATATAGAACATATTTATGTAGTCTTTTAATTTTATAAAATGTATGAAAGTAATTTTATTTATTTATTTATGTATTTATTTATGTATTTATTTATGTATTTATTTATGTATTTATTTATTTTTGTTGTTGTTATTGTTTTTTGGGTACTGGGGATTGGACCCAGGGGAGTTCTACCTCTAAGCCACACCCGCAGCCCTATTATATTTTTTAGTTTGAAACAGGGTCTCACTAGGTTGCTGAGAGTCTCTCTACATTGTCGAAGCTGTCCTCGAACCTGTGATCCTCCTGTCTCAGCCTCCCAAGTACTGGGATTACAAGCGTAATGCTGGCAATTTTATTTTATGTAGTACAAATATCTGCACAAAAATAAAATAAAATAAATATTATAAATATGATATAAATATTTATACCAATATATAAATTTTATGTTATGTTCTCTATAAATGTGAAAACAATATAACTATCATGTTATATAATATTCTGTTACATATTATATACATTATATTTATATAATATATTTCATGTGCTATCATTACTATTTTAATCTAAGCTTAAGACTTTACATTTTTTACAAATCAGTTAAATTTTATGACATTTCTTGCTCATCCAAAACATAAAGAACTATTTGAAGCCTCTCTTTGTAATTTCATATTTTTGGCTAATATTCTAAACCAATAAAATATTCATTGTTAGATCCTCCAGCTCTGAAGTAAAATAGGGCAAATTCCTAGCTGTGTGGACTTGAGAAAGTTACATAGCTTCCCTCTGCCTCTGCTTCCTATCACATACATTTAAGCAAGGTGTGGTGGCGCATGCCTGCAATCCCAGTACTTGAGAAGCTGAGACAGGAGGATGGCAGGTTCGAGGCCAGCCTCAACAACTTAGCAAGACCCTGTTTCAAAATAAAAAATAAAACTGACTGGGGGTGTAGTTCAGAGGTAGAATGCCCCTGAGTTTCATCCCCAGCACGCACACACACAAAAAAAGATTAACTTAGACAAGCTGAGAAAAGCCCCAAGGATGACGCTGGCAAATTGCAAGCTCCAGATAGATGTCAATGTCCCTTGGTGTCCCTCCCTGACACACTGGAGCAGAAAGGCTTACTTCAGAGGTCTGGTTTACAGGCCTTCTGGGCACAGTGTCTCCAATTCCAGGCATTGTTGCTTTGGATTTCCAGCTCTGGAGTCAGGCCAGCTATGGAGAGAACTGTCTTGTGACTTCTTTTTTTTTTTTCTTTCATCATAAAATCATTAGAACAGAGAAAATGAAATCAACCTTGTTATTATTCCCTGAGAAAAAGAAACTTAGTAAATGACTTTGGTAAGAATTGTTCTTTCTCAGCCCGTGACTCTGGCAGGACTCACTAGGGTTCTTGGCCCTGTGCCTCCTTCACATCAGAAACATACTCTCAGCAAGGAAAGGGAAACTGAAGAAGAGAGGGAGGAGTATAGGAGAAGTTCTCAAAATGGCAACATGTGCTGTAGTCTCAGTACTTGGGAGGTTGAGACAGGAGGCTCACAGGTTCAAAGCCAGCCTCAGCTACTTAGCAAGACCCTGTTTCAAAACAAAAAATGAAAAAGGTTGGGGTGGAGCTCAGAGGTAAAATGCCCCTGTGTTCAATCCCCAGTACCATGCGCGTGCGCGCGCGCGCGCGCGCGCACACACACACACACACACACACACACACAGAGGCAATCTATTATCTCCTGTCCCTCATGTCTCCATGGCACTCTGTAATTTCAAGCTACCCTCTTAATCCAGAGAAGTGAGATGAACTCAAATAAAACAAAAGCAAAGACAGAAACAAGGGAGCCGCATCCAGCAGGGTAATGGGGGAGGGCGTGCTACTTTTGTAAAAATAAATAATAATAATAATCACAGAGTAGAAGACACCAGGTAAGTTTAATCTTCAAACTGTGATTTGTTTTCTTGGGAGAGTAATGAATGAATAAAAGAAGGTACCTTACTGCCTCCAACCCTAACCCTAATCAGAACCAACCGAAGTTGTTTGAAATAGTCTCCCCCATTGAGAGGTAACTGCCAACAATTCATCAGTGACTATTCCCTCTCTTTTCTTTGTATTTTTCTGAATGACTGAGGAGAGACCCAAGGAAGCTGAATTCAGAATACGTATTTTGCCCAAACATTCATTCATCCATCTTTTCGAATCCATCCTTATTTATTCATAAATGAACTAATTATTTGTTCATTAATTCACTTAGTCAATATTTATTGAATTCCAACCATGTGTTGGACACTGTTCTATGTGTCTAATGTTCTGAGAATAATGCAAATGATAATAAAGATGGGGAACATTTATTGATCCTTTATAAAGTTATATATTTTATATAATATTATTTATTATATGAAATATAATGATATTAAATATAATAAAATATAACATGTTTTATAATATTAACATGCATTATAAAATATAATAAAATTTAAAGATTATAGAAAAATGTTCTATATAGCCTAAAGTAATTAAGGCTGGGTTTTTTTGGTGTGTGTGGTACTGGGATTGAACCCAGGGGCATTCACCTCTGAACTATTTCATTTATATCCCCAGCCCTATTTTTTTTTTTTTTTTTTTTGCGGTACCGGGGATTGAACCCAGGGGTATTTTACCTCCGAGCTACACCCCCGGCCCTATTTATTATTCTTTATTTTGAAACCAGGTCTCACGAAGTTGCGGAGGGCCTCACTAAGTAGCTGAGGCTGGCCGCGTACCCGGATCCTCCTGTCTCAGCCTCCCAAGTACTGGGATTACAAGCGTGCGCCACCACGCCTGGCTCCCCAGCCCTATTTTATTTTATTATTTTTAAAATTTTGAAACAGGGTCTCGCTAGGTTGATGAAAGTCTCACTACTTGCCGAGGCTGTCCTAGAACCTGCGATCCTCCTGTCTCAGCCTCCCAAGTATTGGGATTACAGGTATGAACCACCACCCCCAGCTAAGGGCTGGGACTTTGTAGAGGGCAGGTAAAGAGAGGAATGTAATTACACCTGCTAACACTCAAACCCCAGAAAGTTCAATAGACTGCAGTCAGCGTCTATAGGCCTTCAACATCTCTCTGCTGGGAAAATCCTAATTAACCGATTAAAATGGGTTTGCGATTTAGTATTTCTGACCAGCCAATGAACACCTCTGAAAACAACTTGAGAAAATCTGTAAAAGTTCTCTCCTGCACTTGCCTTATGGAACATCAGCCAGGGCCTCCTGACTCACTGCACCTGAATTACAATTCTTTGTTTCCCAAATAAATGCTATTTCCTTTGATCTCAGAGACAATCTTTCTTTCTTTCTTTCTTTCTTTCTTTCTTTCTTTCTTTCTTTCTTTCTTTCTTTCTTCCTTCCTTCCTTCCTTCCTTCCTTTCTTTCTTTCTTTCTTTCGGTGACACTGGGTATTGAACCCAGGGATATTCTACCTCTGCACTACATCTCCAGCCCTATTTTATTTTTTATTTTTGAAACAGGGTCTCACTAAGTTGTGGAGGAAGTTGCTGAGGCTGACCTCAAACCTGCATTCCTCCTGTCTCAGCCTCCCAAGTACTAGGGCTACAGGTATGCACCACCACACACAGCTGGAGACAGTCTTTTAAATTAAACCTTAACTGTGTGGCAGGAACTGTTTTAGGTGCTCTGCATTATCATTTATTATGTGTGGAATCTCTTAAGATGCCTTTAGCACAGGTGTAATGATTATATCAAGAAACAGACCACAAAGGGATTAAGTAGTTTGCTAAAGAATATACACTGATGTTGGTAGTCCGGCTCCACAACCAGGAGCTGAGTGAGAGCCTACGGCATAAAATTTAAGGACACACTCACTCCCAGGGTGGTGCAAGTGCTGACCCAGCACTTCTGAGAACTTCCCAAATGTGTACTAAGTACTTTGCTCATCTTAGTGGTGATTTGTGGTCCCAACCTTGTCCAAACCTACTTTGGGGGGGGGGTTACTGGGGATTTAACCCAGGGGCATTCTACCTCTGAGCTACATTCCAAGCCTTATTTTAGTTTTGATTTTGAAACAGGGTCTCACTAAGTTGCTGAGGGCCTTGCTAAGTTGCTGAGGCTGGCCTTGAACCTGTGGTCCTCCTGGCTCAGCCTCCCAAGTACAGGCATGCACTACCATGCCTGACTGAGAACCTACATCTTTGAACTCTTGACAGCTTAACCCTCTTCAGCTTAACATTCTTTGCAAAACTATACAATAGCATCAAAAGGTCATTCTCCAACCTGAGTAGGGATTGCTATCACACAAGCTGTGTACTTGAGGGTCAAAGATAATATAAAAGTAGATGAAGTCATATGTGACCTCCATATGTTGCAGAGAGAGAGAGAGCTATGTATGAAGCATCAGGTGTACCTGGGTGTAGAGGCAAGTCATCTGATAGTCCTAGGGCTAAAATGGGTGTGATACAAGAGGATCACTTGACAAAACTCATGTACTTTAAGGACATTGAAACCTATAAGAACAAAATAATTTCCGCAAAGTGACAATGAGAATTGGCAGAAATGAAACTTAATCACTAACTTTCTAATTACCAGTTTCACTCAGGATCTCTGTGTATTAGTCAGTGTTTGATGAAACAGTCACTAGGAAGTATGTGAACATAGGTCTTACACAATTGTGGGAGCTGGCAAATTGATCTCTGTCTAATGCCAGACAGAACTCAAAGTCCACAAGGCTCTTTCTTTCTCTTTCTTTCTTTCTTTCTTTCTTTCTTTCTTTCTTTCTTCTTCTTTTTTGTGGTGCTGGGGATTGAACCCAGGGGCATTCTACCTCTGAGCTACACCCCCAGCCCTATTTTATTTATTATTTGAAAGCAGGGTCTTGCTAAGTTGCTGATAGCCTCGCTAAATTGCTAAATTGCCAAGGCTGTCTTAGAACCTGTGATCCTCAGGTGTCAGCCACCCAAGTCCTGGAATTATAGGTGTCACCACCACGCTTGGCTCCACAAGGATTTGAGCAAGGAAAAGGGATTTGAAGTGAGGAGATCAAGAACCGGCTGGAGCACAAGCATGAGCTGCAGTCTCCCAACAATAGGCTAGAACCTGATGAGGAGGTAGAAAGAAGTAGGTAGATAGGGCCAGAGGGCCACGGTAGAAAAACTTCATTTCCTGAGAGGCAACAGATGATAACCAACTTCCAAAACTCCTG
This sequence comes from Glis glis, assembly GCA_004027185.1. NCBI lineage: Eukaryota > Metazoa > Chordata > Mammalia > Rodentia > Gliridae > Glis > Glis glis. The sequence goes on from PVJS01000956.1 coordinate 47,221, forward strand.
AAAAGTGTTAATGAGATCAAAACCCTCCTGAAAGTGACCAGAGCTTCACAAAACTCCAGTTGTTCCTAGTGATAAGCAATCCCAGGAGAGTCCAGGAAACAGTGTCTGGAACCCCAAGCAAGAGAAGGAGATTCAAAGAAGTACACTATGCAAATCCCAGGAAACTGCCTCTAAGACCCCAATTGGAAAAGGAGACTCAGAAGTATATACATCCCTAGACCAGCCACTTTAGTCAGTTTTTACACTCGGGAGCCCCTCCCTTTTGGGAGCTTTCCTCTCTCTCACAGGTCGCACTGGCTTTGAGAGAAAGCGGTGTGTAATTGGTGGCTCTTGGCCTAGGCAACTCTTGGGTAGTGACCAGAAGGCACCCGCTGGATACTGAGGCTGACCAAGGCCCCTAGGGGTGACCTGTGCCTCTCTTCGGCAGATCACATGGACTTTGGGAGAAAGCAGTTTGCAATTGATGGCGCGTGGCTCGGGCTACTCTCAAGTAGTGCCCAGAAGGAAGCTGCTGGACACCAGGGTCCCCACTGCCCACAAGGGTGATCTGCCTCTTTTTCCCTTCCCTGTTCTCTTTACAATAAACTCCCTTTCTGTTGTCTGCAGGTGTCATTCTTTGTACTTGGTAGGCAAGAACCCCAGAAAAGAAACGTCTGTTTCACCAAGTCAGCTCTCACTGCCTCCACTGCTTCTTCAGGAGAAGCTGCAGCTCTTTGTCATGGAGCTAAACACTGGCTTGGACAAGGATTTGGAGATGCTGAAGGAGGATCCAGGGGAAGATGGGGCAGTTGCTGGCCGGCACATATGAAACTGCACCAAGAGGTAACCCACAATGTGCCCCAAGCTGCAGAAGCACCAGGCCTGCCCTTCCAAGAATAAAAGGCAAGGCAGGTGCAGTGGTGCCTGCCAGTAATCCCAGTACTCGGGAGGCTGAGACAGGAGATCACAGTTTCGAGGTCATCCTCAGCAACTTAGTGAGATCCTCAGCAACCTAGCAAGATACAGTTTAAGAAAAAAGAAAATTTTGCCGGGTGTGCTGGCACATACCTGTAATATTGGTGCTTGGGAGGCTGAGACAGGAGGATGGAAGAGGTTCAAGGCGTGTAACTCAGAGGTAGAATGCCCCTGAGTTCAATCCCCAGTACCACAAGAACAACAAAAAAAAAAAAAAAAAAAAAGAAAGAAAGAAGAAGAGAAAAATTTTAAAAAGGGCTGGGGGTGCAACTTGGAGGTAGGATGGCTCTGGGTTCAATCTCCAGTGCTAAAAATAAATAAATAAAGAGCAGAGTGGCTGTTTATTTTTTATCCTCCAAATCACATGCAAAAATGTCTCGAGGCTCGCCCTTACTGGAAACATACAGAGAACAGTATTCTGGGAACCGCAGTTCAGTCTAGCCAAGTTGACACATTACAAACCCCCATAGTTTTCATCTCTTCCTCTTTGCCCAACTCAGGCATGTGAGCCTTTTGGCAGAGCCTCCCAAGATGGAATGCCTTTTCATTAAAAAAAGTACCTTTTATTTAAAAAAATGTGGAGGAATACAAAGCACACTTTATTTTTGGCATGATCGCAGAGGAATAACAACAGCAGCCTCTTGCCTCAGCCTCCCAAGTAGTCCTCCAATAATAGCAGCAGCTGTCAACGAATTATGTCATCCTGCATCTTTGTGTGTTCTAGGAGAAAGAAAACTCCAAGAATGTCTACCTCAACAGAAGTCAACTTCCCTCTTACCAGACATGGAAATGCCAGTTCCTGCTGGGAGTCTTGCTACCCATCCTTATGGTTCAAGGATCAGCAAATTCACTCTACAAATTTTTTTTGTGTGTGTGGTACTGGGGATTGAACCCAGAGGCATTCTACCTCCAAGCTATATCCCCGGGCTCTTTTTTATTTTTTGTTTTGAAACAGGGTATAGCTAGATTGCTGAGAATCTTGCTACATTGCTGAAGCTGCCTCGAACCTCCTGTCTCAGCCTCCCAAGCACTGGGATTACAGACATGTGCCACCACTCTCGGCTTATATGATTTTAGTGGAAATAAACAGGATGATTTATTGGGTCAGTGGGTCAAGATTCAGGATGTTAAGGGACAGACATCAAAAGCATCTTCCTTCCTTCCTTCCTTCCTTCCTTCCTTCCTTCCTTCCTTCCTTCTTTTCCTCCTTCCTTTCTCTTTTCCTTCCTCTCTTTTTCTTTCTTCTTGCAGTACCATGAATTGAACCCAGGGCCTGAGCATGCCTACCCCCTCCTTTTATTTATTTTGTGTGTGTGTGCGTGGCACTGGGAATTAAACCCAGAGGCATTCTACCTCCTAGCTATACCCCCAGCCCTATTTTATTTTTATTTGGAAACAAGGTCTCACTAGGTTGATAAGAGTCTCACTACTTTCTGAGGTTGTCCTCGAACCTGGGATCCTCCTGTCTCAGCCTCCCAAGTACTAGGATTACAAACATGTGCCACCGCGCCTGGCTTATTTTTTATTTTGAGACAAGGTCTTGCTAAGTTGCCCAGTCTGGCCTTGAATTTGAGATCCTCTTGCCTCAGCCTCCCAAGTAGTTGGAGTTACAGATATGCATCACTGTGGTCAGCTCCAAAAGCATTTAAAAAAAAGAATGACCCTTTATATTCTAATCAAGATACTATAAAGATTTTGATTGGCTGATCTTGATGTACCATGGTTTCTCAGGCACCCACTGCAGAGGGCTTTCTAACTCTTGGTGCTTTCCAGGAGTGAGCAGAATTGAGCTCTGAGCATCTCCCCTCTTAAGAGAGGCCAACACAAAAGGTCCCTGGACTCAGGTACCATAGACAAACCCTGTCACTGGCCTGCTCCCTTGAGTTCATCTGTCTTCTTCTCTCATTATCCCCAAATGATTGCCCATGATGATGTCCATATATCTTTTCCATTCTCATTTGGGCATTAAAAAGCAGGTTTCCTCTGATTTCTAACAGAGGCAATTCAAAGCAATTAAAGTGTGCAAATAACCTCACAGCAAAGCACTAGACCAGAGACAATCCTTTGCTCTAGCCTAGACCCTTAATATTGTTTAATTAAATTATTTCTTGCCAGGCATGGTGAAACATGCCTGTAATCCCAGTACGTGGGAGGCTGAGGCAGGAGGATCACAGGTTCAAGACCAGCCTCAGCAACTTAGGAAGACACTGTTTCAAAATTTAAATATATATATATATAATGGGTCTGGTGGTATAGTTCAGAGGTAGAATGCCCCTGGGTTCAATCTCCAGTGCCGGAAATAAATAAATAATAAAAATTTAAGAAATTAAATTATTTCTCACAGGAAACATTGGAACACTTCAAATAACCAAAAAAAAAAAAACCCTAAAAAACAAAAACCAACCAAACAAACAAACAAAAAAACCCAGTGGGCGTCTGCACTTTGTCCAGGGGTGTCTGGCACAGTCTCCAAGGATCCCAGGAATGTGAATCATGGCTGTAATGATGCTGGAGAGCAGGGGTTACAAACTTGTTCTGTTCAGGGTCAAAGAGTAAATAATTGTCTTTGGCTTTGTGAGCAGTATCGTCAATGTCTCACTGCCCAACTATTGTAGCATAAAAGCAATCCCAGGTAATACATGTCCCAATAAAACCTTATTTACCTTCTGAGCCTTTGGTCAGCTCCTCATTTTACAATTTTATCTATCGATCTATCTATCTATCTATCTATCTATCTATCATCTATCTATCATCTATCTATCTATCTGGTTAGTTCTGAGTTACTGGGAATTGAACCTGGGTCACTCTAACACTGAGCTACCACCCTAGCCCTTTTTATTTCATGATTTAAATTTTGAGACAAGGTATTGTTACATTGCACAGGCTAGCCTCAAACTTGCTATCCTCCTGCCTCAGCCTCCCAAGTACCTGGGATTACAGGCATGTGCCTCTGTGCCTGGCTCCGATTTTACAATACTTTTTGTAGCACACCACTTTCCAGGGTGTCAAAATGGCATTAATCATCAGTTCTGTTTGCTCGGGGTCTTTGTTGGTGTTTGAGAGAAACATAGGCAGGCGTCAGACTCATGGCCCGCTGAACTGCTGCTTCCCTGACACCACATTTCTTCTGCTTGTGTTGACTACACATGAAATGAATACCTCTTCACAGAATCCAAACCATCCATTCATACAAGGTGAATGCCAGCCAGCCCCTCCCACTCCGGAATCCCCTTCTCCAAAAGACACTCAGCCCCTATCCCTTATTTCTCTCCTTCCTACAGTAAGGTACAAAATGTCTGCCAAAAGAGGAATCTTGATTCCAGCTGTTATTTTAACTTTTTTAAATGCATAGACTCATTACACACTAATATCCTAACAGAAGAATTCTAGAGTTCAGGGACTGTGGTAAATTTTTTTTCTTCTTTATATTTTCCCAATTTTCTGTGTGGCCCTTTTCAAATAACAAACAAAAGAAAAAATGGGGCTGCTTGTGAGCTCCACACCTCTGAGCAGAGGGAGTGGGAGGCCTGGGGGAGGAAGGTGGGGCCCCCACAGCGGCTCAGATGAGGCCTCCAGGAGTCGGCCCAGCACGCCCCCTAGTGGGCAGTCCATGGACCTCCAGCCTCTCCTGGTTGGCTGCGTTTCAAAGGCTACCTTCCCCTTCCTGCTAAGGACAATGACCTTTTCTCAGCCTCATCCTGTTACTGAAAGCTGGGTCCTTGTCCCCAGTTGTACCTCATTTCTTATGCACATACATTTGAAATCCATTTTAAGTCCGGAAGGCCTAAGGCTGGTGCTGTCATGAGGGTTTGCTTTAACTTCTCGAATGCAGTTTGGCACTTGGTCCAAACCAAGGGTCACTTTTTGTTCCTTTCGAGGTTATTATTAGTCCTAAATGAAGGATCTAAATACGGCAGAATATTGTCATTCCCAGGAACACATGTAACTGCCTCTGGTTCCTGGGATACCTAAGGCTCAAGATGGCCTGCTTCTGACCTGACATCAGATTTCCTGCATCTTGGCTAACCAGATAGGTGACCTGTTTGCAAATCTGAGCCTTTTTCGGAGACTCCTTTTTCGGGGACTCCTTTTTCGGAGATGAGGTGAGGTGATTTAGCCCCGTAAAGGTGTTTGAAAGGCAGTGTTCATAGTCTGGGCTGGCTATATGCAGGTCATCCATATATTGCAAAAGGATTTCCGGATCCAGCTGTAACCCTCATAGGTCTTTTGCTGGGCTCTCATTAAACAGAGCACAGGAGTTTTCAAATCCCTGAGGTAGGACATTCCAGAAATACTGGGAGGTTATTTTGGTATCTGGGTCCTGCCACACAAAAGTCAGCAGTCCCTGGGATCTCCTTTCCAGTAGGAGGCAGAATAATGCATCTTTTTAAATTCAGTATTGTGAGCCAGCCATAACTGCAGTCAGGGAGGTGTAGGGATTTGTTACCATAGGGTGGACATCCTGGACAATAAATATCATTTATTGCTCTTAAATCTTGCACAAATTGGTATTCATCCATGTGAGGTTTTGAACAGGCAGGATTGAAGTATTATAGAGGGAACAGCAAGGCTGAAACAATTCATGATTAAAAAATTTGTCTAGAAGAGCCTGGATTCCTGTCAATGCTTTCTCCTAAGTGGGTAGTGTTTCTTCTTGGGGCAGGTTACCTCTGTATCCCTGGCTACAGTTGGCAGAGGGGACCCGAGTTACTAGCACCAAGGCAGTGATAAGAGAGACAAGTCAAGCAAGGCCTGTGGTGCACGCCTGTAATCCCAGTACTTGGAGGCTGAGATAGAAGGACTGCAGGTTTGAGACTAGTTTCAGCAACTTAATGAGACCCTGTTTCAAAAATAAAAAATAGAATAGGACTGGGGATGTACATTTTCATTGGGTAGCCTTAACTGTCCATCCTGATGTCCCATCAGTCCATATAACCTTACTTTCCCACAGACCTCTGGCAGACTGGGTCCAGTTTCCTTTTCCTGGTTGGCAAGCAAAAGCTGGAACCAGAGTGCATTTTCCAGTGGCACTTGCAAATAGAGTCATTGCTTTTAGGGTGAAAAAGTTATCTGAGCATTTCATTAACACAAGTCTCATCCTAAGAGAGGGATCAAGCTCTCGTGTACAAAATCTATGCCTTCAGTTCTCCCAGTTTGTTTTCAAGGGGTTGGAGCAACAGATGTTGCTGAGCTTGGCTTGTCTGTGTGTGTGTGTGTGTGTGAGAGAGAGAGAGAGAGACAGAGAGAGAGAGAGAGACAGACAGAGAGAGAGAGGGAGAGAGAGAGAGACAGAGAGAGAGAGAGAGAGACTGGGGATTTAACCCAAGGGCATTAGACCTCTGAGCTACATCCCCAGCCCTATTCTATTTTTTTATTTTTGAAACAAGGTCTTGCTACATTGCTAGGCTGGCTTTGAACCTGCCATCCTCCTGTCTCAGCCTCCCAACTACTGGGATTGCAGTCTTGTGCCACAATTCCTGGCTTGACTCATCACTCTTACCACTGCTGCGGTTTTATTAACATGGGTCCCTCTGTCAATGTTAGAGTTTCAAACAAAAGTGACTCCATCTTGTGAAGATATGTTATTTTGCAGATCTCTTTGCTGACAAGAAATTCCCAAGTCTTACTCAAATACATCCTTCTCCCTGCTTACCTAAATGTCCCCATTGGCTGGGTGTGGTGGCACATGCTTGTAATTCCAGTGCTTGGGAGACTGAGACAGGAGGATTGCAAGTTTGATGCCAGCCTCAGCAACTTAGTGAGGCCCTCAGCAACTTAGCAAGACCCTGTTTCAAAATAAAATAGGGCTGGGGGTGTAGCTTGAAGGTAGAAGGCCATTGGGTTCCATCCCCAGTACCAAAAAAAAAAAAAAGAAGAAAGAAATGTCCCCATCTTCTTGCCTTAGATGTGCCTGACAAGTGTTGCTTGTCACATCCCTCTGCTTAAGGAAAATTCCCATTGTCTTGTTTATCTCAGCTCTACAAACCCAACTAAGTCCCCTTAACAACCCCCCCCAGCAATGGCTACTCACTGTTTCCCCCTTACCTGTGGAATCTCTCCTTAAGCAACACATATAAACTTTTAGTCTGTAAGCAGACTTGGGTTCCATCCTTTCCTGCAGACCCCCTTCTGCAGGTTTTACCCCAATAAAGCCTGTACTGCCATAGAGTCATCTCCCATCTCCTTCTTCCCTGGACCTTTCACTCAACTGTGCTCAGGGCTCCAGTGGGGCCTTTTTCTTGCAGTAGACACACCGATATTTGTTTTAAATGGAGGGTTGTCCTCTCCGGAGGCTTCCCTTTAGGCTTCCTCGAAGAAAGATCCCTTTGGAGGGACTGCCAACAAAACACGTGTTGGCTTTAGTTTTCATTCCTCCTCAGCATTATATACTGTAAAGGCCTATCAGCTAGCTGTGAGGGGGTTATGCCGATTGTTCCCCCTCCCCTCCACACACTGAAGTTCTCTCCTAATGTCCAGGATGCTCTGCCCAATGAAAGTCATATTAACCATTGGAGAATTTCAGGGCCTTCTGAATATGCACCAGTGTATTTCCTGTAGCCTGGTAGATTCACTCTAAAAGTTTGGTGGGGTCCTTACTAATCTTTTGTTGTAAGTCCTGAATTTTGTTTAAACTTCTTTCCTTGGGCACTCCCTTCCAGAATCCCATTGTTATAGGGCCATGGGTTTTCCTTCGATTCTTGTCTCCTCAGAAGAAAGATTAAATCTGGAGGATGCAAATGGGTAGGCATGAAAAAGCTTCATTGGATAAATTCCACAGGAGGGTACAGAGTAGAAGAGAGAGAGAGAACCAAAAAAGAGGGGTCCCCTGCCACATGGTGGGCTTTTTTATAACCCCCAGAAATTCCACCCTTTTTATGTATATTAAGTTGGATTTCACAAAAGGGTTTAGTGTGACTGCACATGATTACATCATGTGGGAAATCTAAAGCTGCAATGTAATAGGCTGGAAGTCTCTGAGCACAGCTGGGCAGGGCAATTCCTGTACCTCCTTTCAGGAAGGTTTTTCTCTGTCCTCTTTTTCTGCCCTGTGTATTTCCTATCTAACTACCTAACATTCTCCCATCAAGAGCTAGAGGCCCTGAAATCATTTAGGGAATATGGGTGAAGGTCCGTCTTCTGTAGTTTCTTCGAGATGAATAGGGATATACACATGTCAGGGCCTCCTGCTCTTGCTATCTGTCAGGGCAGGGCATGTTGGGACAGAAAAAGCTCCTTCCTGGAAGGCGGGTTGGTCCAGGGGTCCCCGACAGTAGTCAGTGTTCACTATAGAGAGGGGTTGGCAGTCCAAGGCATTGGGTCAACACCCCCAGGGAAGTTCCTTTTTGCTCTGCTATGTATGGTTGGAAGGTCTTACCCATCTGAGGCAGGCCAAGGGCTGGGGGCTTGGAGGAGTGATTGTTTGAGTGTAATAAAGGCTTGTTCTTGTTCTTTTTCCCACATTAAGGTCCCATTTCCTCTCCTTCCTTAAGGGGTTCATACAAAGGTTTAGCTATTTCCCCATATTCTAATATCCATAGTCAACAGTAGCCTGTAAGCTCTAAAAAGGCTGAGCTGTCGGCATGTGGTTGGTGGGGGCAGCTGTTGGATGGCCTGTATTCTTTCTGGTGAGAAGGCATTTTTTCAAGGTATTAGTATCATTCCCAGATAAATGGCCTTTTGTTGTGTGAGTTGGCCCTTGGATTTTGAGGCTTTATATCTCTGGTTGTCCAAAAAGTTTAAGGTTTGTATGGCATGCTTTTCTCCCAGTTCTCGGGTTGGGGAGCAGATGAGGAGCTCATCTACATACTGTAGGAGTAAACCTTTATCCAGAGTAAGTTCATCTAAGTCTCTGGCTAAGGCTTGTCCAAACAAATGGGGCTGTCCTGAAATTCCTGGGGTAAGACTGTCCAGGTCAATTGTTGGGCCTTTCCTCCACTTTCTGCCCACTCAAAAGCAAACCAATACTGTGACAATGGGGCTAAGGGAATGCAGAAAAAACATCTTTGAGATGTAGCACTGAAAACCATTGAATATTAGGGTGAGTTTTTTTTCCCAGAAGCACATAGGGATTTGGGACCACTGCCTCATTAATTGCCCTCAGATCCTGAACCAGCTCTATTCTCCATTTGCTTTTTTTAATGGCCAAAATTGTGGTGTTACACAGGGAGTTACAGGGCACAAGGAGCCCGTGTTTTAGGAACATTGAGATCAGTGGCTAAAGGCCAGCTAGGGCCTCTGCCTTTAGTGGGTACTGTTAGTGGCACGGGAAGTATGTGGATCCTTGAGCCTGACTTCCATAGGATAAGCCATTTCTGCACACCCAGGGATCCCTATGTGCCAGACTTGGGAATCTATGAGGAGTTCTTTTTGATCTTTTGAAGTGAGGTCCTGGGATATGTTAGCTCTTAAGGCCAGGACAAGTGAGGGGGTTCTCGGGGAACATACAGGGTCAGATGTGCCCCCATTTTGCAAGCAAGTCCCTCCCTAGTAAAGGGACTGGACACTCAGCCATAACCAGGAAGGAATGGTTGAATAAATATCCTTCCCAAAGGCAGCAAAGGGGAGGTGTAAAGCACTGGGTTGTGGGTGTTCCATCGACTCCCATCACCTGACAGGCATTGAGAGTAATTCTCCCAGAATAAGAGGTCAGGACAGAATAGGAGGCTCCTGTGTCAAGGAGAAGACAAACGGTCCTACCTGCCACATTTACAGTGACCCTCGGCTCTGTTCTGTGTATGGCGATGGCTTGGCCTAGAGCTGACGGGAGCTGAGGGCCCCCTCAATCTGTGGCCACCATTTGGAGGGCATCTGACCTGGGGGCCCCTCGGCCGTCAGGAAAGTCTATCCCCATTGGCCCTTTTTGCCACATTGTGGACAAGGACTTAGAGGAGGCTTTTCTTGATTGGGACATTCTCACTTCCAGTGCCCTGGCTTTCAGCAGATATGACCTTTGCCCTCAGGGGATCTGCAGGGGACATTGTTAGAATGTACCAGTTGACCTTGCAAGGCTGCCAGTAACTGGGCTTGCCTTTCTTCTTCCTTTTTATCCTTTTTAAGGGCCTTTTGTTCTTCCTCCTGATCTCTGTTATAATAAACAGAGGTGGCTACTCCAAGGAGGTCATCAGTGGAAGTCCCAGGCCCCAGTGCTAGCTTTTGTAATTTCTTCTTAATGTCTCACGCTGACTGAGTGATGAACTTATCCTTGAGAATGAGCTTTCCTTCCAAAGACCCTGAGTCCATGGAAGTGTGTTTGATAAGAGCCTCTTGGAGTGACTCAAAGAGAGTCATAGGGTTTTCATTAGGTTCCTAATCTATGGTAGTTAACTTAGTATAATTAGTTGGCTTGACCCTGCTGTTTCTTAATCCTTCTGAAAGGCAGGCAAGAAAGTGATCTCTTGCCCATATTCTGTAGCTTTCATTATAATCCCATTTAGGATCTATTGTGGGGACAGCTCTTGTTCCTATAGGATATTTGGGGTTTATTAAGTACATTTGGAGCCGGGTGTGGTGGCGCATGCTTGTAATCACTGTACTTAGGAGGCTGAGACTGGAGGATCCCGGTTCGCAGCCAGCTTCAGCTACTTAGTGAGGCCCTCCGCAACTTAGTGAGACCCTGTTTCAAAATAAAGAATAAAAAATAGAGCTGGGGGTGTAGCCTGGAGGTAGAATGCCCCTGGGTTCAATCCCCGGTACCTCCAAAAAGAAAAAAAAATAAAAGTGCATTTGGTCCCCAAATTCTTTTGCGGTCTCAGTAACCTTTTGTTTTTCTGATTCTGATAGGACCTGTCCTAGAATGGTGTTTGTGTCCTTCCAGCTTAAATCAAAAGCCTGGACTAGGTGCTGGAAGGCTTCTATGTATCGATCTGGATCATCAGAGAATTTTCCCAGACCTTGCTTAATTTGTTTTAGATCTTTTAGAGAGAAGGGGACAACTGCATGGGTCCAAATTCTTCACCCTAAGGGACATACCTTAGATGATGGTGGGGGTGACCCTGGATATGGAGACTAGGGTTTGGGAGTGGTACTGAAGGGTAGAGTGCTCTAGGGGCCACCGGGTTCTTTGAGCCTTTGGAGGGTATTGAGGAATTGGCCAGTTCCTCCAGGAGAGCCTCCAAAGCAGGGAGGTCCCCCCATTTGGGGATGGTCTTTTCCCATAAGGCTATAAGGAAAGCAGGGTCAACTTTGCATCTGCAACAAAAGTCTGGCTGATTTCTTAAAGCAAAGAAGGGTCAGATATAAGCGACCTCCTCTCATTTTCCTTCCTTGTGGCAGAAGAGATCTAGCTGTAATATCATGTTGAAATTTAGGCTTCCGTTTAAGGATCATGCTTCTTAGTTATCTAATGGGTTTTGGGGCCAAGCAGTATTACAAAAGAAAATAATCCTTTTTCTTTTTAAAGTTTCAGGATCAAATCTCTCCTAATTCTTTAAAATGCATCCCAATGGAGAATCCAAAGGTATTGTGATCTGATTTCCCATCTGAAAGAGAAGACAGAGACTTGGGGGGGTCCCCCTCCTTTCAAGTTAATAAACTCTTTGTACCTAGGGCCCTCAGGCCATCCCCTTTGGAGCCTAGAAGCGGGACCCGGTGTACCAGTTGGTCATACCAGATCATGAAAACCTGCTTGCCAAGTCTTCTTGAGTTTTTTCTTTGCGGTGGGAGGAGAAATAAATCTGTTTAACCCTTTAATTTTCCCAAGAAGCATTTATTTTAATTGAATGTATCTAATTTAGACAGTTATTTATAGATTGCCTCTGAAAACCAAGATACCAGATAAACAACATTAACATTTAAGCAATTTTCCTACCAAAGAAATGCCCCCAAAGCAATGGATGCTGTAGTTTAAAGTATCTTACAAAGGCAAATGTAACCTTGATTAGCCATCTAGGAAGACAAAATGTATATGTTAATTATTTTAAGTACATCTTGATTTTTATCTTATGAACAAATTTAAGGCCACTTATTTTGCTATGGATCTAAATTACATGAACTAAAAGGCATTTGGATTTATGATTCCTTCATTTATGAGCACTCATTTATGTATAGGCCAATTTGGTATCCTGTAGACAATATATAGAACACAATAAACAATACCCTATACACAAATATATGAAAAAATAAATGGAAAACAAAAATTCTACAGCTTTTATTTACCAGGTATCGGGTCCCCACAGGTAGGAGATAAGAAAGTTATAGATGCTTCTACAGAGAGTGCCTGCCAGATTTAGAGCTTCCAGAAATCAAAGCATATCCAGTTACAGATTTTGCCATTGCATGGCAGATACATGGGAAAAGCCAGTTCGTCTCCCATGGCAGGCAGATTCACACCAAACACCCCCATTTTTATCCCCTCTGAAATTCCCAAAAGGGATGATCTCTGTTCTCTGAATTCAAGATGATACTGAGAGGTAACCTAAGTAAGGACAACAGGAGAGGGGAAAAAAGGAGACCAAAAAGCCTCTAGTTAGATAAAACAAAAATAAATCAGACTTAACTAAGCATGCATAACCAGGTGAATTTATCAGATAAAGTTCCATAAGCTCAAAGAGGCAAAAGAATATTTTGGGGGGGTTAAGACAAGATGGTGGGTCCGAGCCCACCACGCATGTGTGAGGGCATGAAGTTCCAAGATGGCAGCATAGTGGGGGCCAAAGATGGTGCCCGGAGGGATGCTAGAGGTGGAAGGGGCCCTACAAGTGATGGTAGATAGCTGCAAACACCTTGCCTCGCAGCACTGTGAGCAGGCCCTTAACAGAAATTCCTACAGAGAGGCTGGACTGAAAATCCCACCTGGGGTAAATCGCACACGCACCGTGGCTACACATACACCTAGACAGAGGTCTGCCTGGCTTTGTCCTTCCAGGAGCCAGAGCTGCCGTTTCTGGGCTGGTTACCATGTCTTAGTTTTTCCTTAAATTTATGTTTAGCTTAGATAAAATTACCCTTTTTATGACAAAAACAACATACTTTATGATTTTTTATAGTTTTCTCATCAAAACATCTCATAATCTTGTATATAAAATTGTACATTGACTAGAAACCCAATTTCTTTCAGCCTGTGTTACCTTAGTAAAGACCCCCAAGCAAAGCCATCCTGTCTATGTTATCTTAGATTTTTAGAAGCCAAGAGCATTTTAAAGCACTCATTCTATTTTGAATTACCCAATTTAATTTTAACAGTTATGTTATCCCTGAAATCAAGACATTAAACAAAAAACATTAGTATTTTAAATCATTTTTTCTTGTTAAAGGCACTCCACAAACCAAGAACCTTATTGACTTGTTATCTAGGGAGAAAAGGCATTTTATTAGACATTTAAAGACCAAATGTTCTGAAGCCATTTAAAAATGGCTGTCCATGTGAAGATTGGGTTAAAATGGCGCCAAGGGGCCAGGGAAGGAAGTTTTCCTTACATCAAGACAGCTGGCCCGGGTACTAAAATGGCTCCAGGCCATGCTTGGTGAAGTGGACCTGGGACACTAAACTAGTGTCCAGCCAGGGAGGTGCCAGCTTGAGATCCACACGCCTGAAAGGTTGGATCTACCCATGTCTGCTTTCCTGCCCTGACAGAGGAATGGGTCAGCAAAGAGAGCTGCCCACTGGAGCGTCAAGAAAGGCAAATGGGGACATGGGGATGGGAGAGCCAGGCGGATAATGCCCTGCTCATGGAATAAAAAAACGGCAGAGAATTTAAAAACGGCAGAGAACCAGGGTTGAGGGGGGACACACAGGTGGCTTGGCCCCTGGATCAAAAATGGCGGAATCCAAAAGCAGGGGGAACAAGAGGGGCAGAGCCAGGCACATGGCAGTGGCGGCCTCGCCCGCAGAGTGGGCGAGGAGGGAAGGAGCGGGGGCATGGCAGCTTACCTTGTATTATATATCCCAGTCACGGCACCACTTATGTTATAGGGCCATGGGCTTTCCCTTGCTTCTCGTCTCCCTGAAAGAAAGGTTTCATCTAGAGGATGAAACCAGGGTAGGCATGAAAAAGCTTTATTGGATAAATTCCACAGGAGGGTCACAGAGCTGGTTAGTCCGGGTGCGGAGTAAAAGAGAGAGAGAGCCAAAAAGAGGGGACCCCTGCCGCATGGTGGGCTTTTTTATAACCCTCAGAAATTCCGCCCCTTTTGATATATATATATATATATATATTTTTTTTTTTTTTTTTTTTGCGGTACTGGGGATTGAACCCAGGGGCGTTCTATCTCCGCGCTACACCCCGGTCCTATTTTTTTATACTTTATTTTGAAACCGGGTCTCATGAAGTTGTGGAGGGCCTCACTAGGTAGAGAGAGAGAGAGAGAGAGAGAGAGAGAGAGAGCGCTGAGGCTGGCCGCGAACCCAGATCCTCCGGTCTCCGCCTCCCAAAGTACTGGGATTACAAGCGTGCGCCACCACGCCCGGCTCCTTTTGAAATATATTAATTTGGGTTTTGGCGGCAGGGTTTAGTGGGACTGCACATGATTACATCATGTGAGGAATCTAAAGCTGCAATGTAACAGGCTGGAAGTCTCTGAGCACAGCTGGGTGGGGCAATTCCTGTACTTCCTTTCTGAAAGGTTTTCTCAGTCCTCTTTTTCTGCCCTGTTAATTTCCTATTTGACCACCTAACACCACCATTAACACGCCTCGGATAATGAGTAATCATCACCTTGTCTTGCTCCACGTTTGGGTCTCAAGCAGGTCCACCATAGGAATGGCTTCCACTGGCATGGAATCATCATGAAGATTTGGGGCTTCCTCCTTTGCCTTATCTGCCACTAGTCGGCGCTCGTTGGCCGTGAATAATGTGCTAAGCAGGGTATTTAGGTCAGCCCAGGTGGGGTGGTGAATGGCAAAGATGCTACTCAACAACTCAGTCATTTTCTGTGGGTCATCCCAATAAGTTGGATTTAAATTTTTTTCAGTTCATCAAATTGGAGGTTGACAAAGGTCTATACATGAAGTAATATCCTGCCAGTTGCCCCTGTGCACTTATGCCAATGAGGTATTGTTGTAGGTATTGTTGTAGGAGCCCTAGTGATAGGTGCCCCTCGGCCAAATGGGGTGCCCTATTGGATCTTTATAGGGGAGACCATTCCTGTTCCCTGGTCACAATCTGGTGGTGCTGATGGCAGGGGACCTGCTGCCGCCTCATCTTTCTGGACAGGTTAACTTCTGTGGGCAGAGGGTGATTTGATGAGGCTGGAGTGGTTGGGGCCAGTGCTGGGTCGGCCTGCACCAGGTAAAATTGGGATTTAAAAGGTTTATTCCATTTAAATCCATTAAATCTTCCTCAATTTTCTCTTCAGGGCTCTGTTACCTTCACACACTGGCAGCTATGCCTTTCTCTGCACCATAAATTTAGATCCTGGCTGCTCAGACTCCTTATTATACAACCGGATAAATGGAATTTCCCCCCACTTACCCAGCCTCCCACAGACCAACACCAACTGCAAGATTGAATAATAATTCAGAGTACCATACAACGGTCACCTTTTCTCACTTTCTAAAACATACATAGGCCAGACTGTGTTACAGTAAAACAACCATCTCTTTCTTAGTCAAAGGCTTATATCTGTAAGTGGTCCATGTGACCAAAATCCTTCCCAAGAGATTACTAGTGGGAATTGACAGATTACTATGTCTTAAAGGGCAAGTAACTGATACAAACAGACATACACAGACAGTTGAAGGGAATTCCCAAAACCAAGGTTGATAAATGGGAACCTCTAAAGCACAGACCAGACAGACCTAATGATGGGGAAGAATCCCCTAAATGTCCTAATCTCACTTAGCTGTGATTCCTACACCTTCGATGCCACAGAAGTCCCTATATAGGGGATCTGACGTGGGATCGAGAGTCACGGTGTGCATGCTGGGGGACTTACTCGGGTGGCTGAGGTGCCATGACACTACTGCATTCAATTTCCTCCTTGTCAAGTTAAACTGAATGGCAGAGCGAGCCACAGCCCACTGGTCTGTTGGTTGGAAGAGAGTGGAGAGGGGAGCGGGGAGAGGGGGGAGGGGAGTCACTAGTATCTGGCCTGCCCTGGGAGTCCAGAGCTTGGGCCGCTCTTGGTTCTGCTGGGGGAGTCTCAAAAACGCAGTCCTTGTCCCAATGTCAATCCAAATAATCAAGGACAAGATTTTGAGAAAAAGGAAAAAGAAGTTTTATTGATTTGCTAGCCAGTGGGAAGAGCAGCAGACGAATATCCCCAAACTACTGTCCTGTCCCAAGGGGAAACAAAGGACTTTAAAAAGGGAAATTCAAGGACTAGGCTCCTGGTGTGTTTATCAGGAGACATAATTCATGTCCAAAATGGTGTCCTGGAGAGAGTGCTCCTCAGACCCACTGGCACCAGTTCCCAAGTCTGCATTTCTTCATTTTTGTGGTCAGAGGGCTGAAGAACACTACAACTTGGCCTAGGATGGTAAGACTGTTAATCTTGTTTTCCCCGAGGTTAGGGAGAGAGAGAGAGAGAAGGAGAGGAGGGAGAAAGAGAAGAAAAAGTGTTGGTTTTAAAATAAGAAGCAAGGTTCATACTCAAAGCATAAAATATACTGAGTTACAATCTTACCCAGTGTGCCCCTGCTGACACAGAAGAGGGCAGGACTTGTCGTCTAGGGCTTGGAGTCCATTACTGCCAGGAGGGAGCAGAGCCCGAGGATGATGGAGCCCCGGTATTGGAGGCCGCTGCCAACCCCCACAGAGGGAACATCACAGCGACATGACTCATTGTCATAGCTGCTTTATCTCTGGGACAGGGCAGCTTGCCTAGTGGGGGCTACACATTTAAAATATCCCATTTCAAGACAGGCGTGCTGGTGCACACCTGTAATTCCAGTACTTGGGAGGCTGAGACAGGAGGATCACAGGTTCCAGGCCAGCTTTGGCAACTTAGCGAGACTTTCAGCAACTTAGTGAGACCCTGCTCCAAAATAAAAAATAAAAAATATAATAAATGTAACTTAGAGGTAGAATGTCCCTGTGTTCAATTCCTAGTGCCAAAAAAAATAAAAAAATAATCCTGTTTCAGTGTGTATTCCCTATATTTTAATTTGATTTGTGCCACTAATCTTTCTTGAGGTTTCCTAGCAGACACCCACTGTTTGTTAAATGAGCAGTGTATCCTCAGGTCTCCTTGGCAGCCCAGGGGAGCCTCCAATTGCTTAGTCAGAAGAGCATGCACTTTCACCAGCACCCAGTCTGGGAGAACCTGTTTTGGGGAGACACCCCGAACCCCAGCACCCCATCACCATCGTGTGGCCTTCCCCTGGGTGCTGCTATTGGCCTCCAGGGGATGCTCTTCCCTTCTGCTCTCTGCTGTTCTTCAAAGTCTCATAAACTCTCTTCAATTTCACAGTTTGTCCCAAACCTTTTCTGTAGCTAGGTGGGGAGGGGCAGTTTGACCTACTGTTCCCTGAACACCTCCTGAGACTTCCAGCCTCTGGCCTTGGCTCTCTCCAAGCGCAACACACTTATTACAAATGCTTCCTGCTCTGTCTCCTGGGTGGCTTTTGTTGTACTTGCAAGGTCATCTCACAAATCAGCTGCTCCGTGGCACCCCCACGCTTGTGGTCGCTCAGGCCCTGAATCTTCCTCTGTAATAAATCCCTGCAGGAATTACTGCGCATCCTCAGGAGTGCAGACCTTGTTGCTATTGGGTTGTTTCTGAGTTCTTATTATGTGCTAGTAGCTGTGCTAACTGTTGAATGCTTTTCATAAATAAGCTCTTTTTGTCCTCACAACAACCTAGAAGTAAATCCAGGAGGCAAAGGGCCCCTAGTGTCACATTTCAGGGCACACCTTATCACCAAGCTCTTTCAAGAAACAGAGAAGGAGGGCCAGGACCAAAGCATCTTGTCAGTACAGGTGCGGTTTTGGCCATACGATTGAAATTTTATGATGGATATGATGTCCATCATAAAATTCATGTTAGAACATGAAGACTTAGTTTGTAATTCAAATTTATTATCCACATCTATGCAAAAAAAATAAGTTTTTTTCGGTACTGGGGACTGAACCCAGGGCCTTATGCATGCTAGGCAAGTGTTCTACTGAGCTATATCCCCAGCCTTTTTATTTTATTCTGAGACAGGATCTGGCTATGTTGCCCAGGCTGGCCTTAAACTAGAGATCATCCTGCCTCAGCCTTCTGAGGAGCTGGGATTACCAGCTTGCACCACCATGCCTGGCTCAAAGTAAATTACTGTTATTATTATTATTATTATTATTATTATTATTATTTTGTGGTACTGGGGATTGAACCCAGGGACATTCTACTTCTGAGCTACACCCCCATCCCTATTTTATATTCTTTATTTTGAAACAGGGAGGGTCTCACTAAGTTGCTGAGGGCCTCCCTAAGTTGTTGAGGCTGTCCTGGAACCTGTGGTCTTCTTATCTCAGCCTCTCAAGTACTGGGATTACAGGCAGGCACCACCATGCCTGGCTAAAGTAAATTATTTTTATTGACCAATTTCACTAAATTACAACAAATCTAATTTGTTTTTTATTGTCTTTTAAGAGTGAGCTTATTATTTTTCAATGAGCCCCAGCAATGACATGTTTTCCATAAATGTGACTGTTTTTATACTCCTAATGTAAATAGTATTCTCCAGTCTAGCCTGGAGACAAAGATCAAGGTTAGCATTAGAGAAACAAACAGAACCCTGTTTCTCTGGATCCACTTCCCATCCACAATAGCAGAATCTAGCCCTCTTCTAGTCTACCTCCCTCTCCCATGTTCTGGGAAGCCCATGGTCCTGTCCGTAGGATTTCTCCTCCATGCTCCTTATGCCATGGACACACTCGTGCCTCCGTTCTATCTGAAGCCCATGTCAAGCCTTGCCCAGGCCACTCTGCTCCCCAGAGAACTGGGATGAAGGCTTTAAGGGATTTGTGTTTCAATCGTTACCCATCAAGACTCTGGCACAAGTAAAGAAGATAGGGAAGAGAAGGAAGACATTTTTCTTTTTCTTTTTCTTTTTTTTTTTTTTTTGGTACTGGGGATTGAACCCAGGGGCATTCTACCTCTGAGTTACACCCCAGCCCTATTTTATTTTTTGAAACAGGGTGTCACTAAGTTGCTGAGGGTCTTGCTAAGTTGATCAGGCTGGCTTTGAATCTGTGGTCCTCCTGTCTCAGCCTCCCAAGTACTAGGATTACAGGCATGCACCACCACACCTGGCTTTTGAAAAGGAAGCTCTTGAGTACAAAATACAACCCTTCCTCTTTGCTTTCACTCTAAATCATTCTCTTCAGAACAAATTTGTATCTTTCCATCTTCTCCTTCCTTACTCTAAATTATTTCCCAAGAGATTCCTACTCATTCCCAATGATGACTCCTACAAGGGCACCACCCTGTGGAGTGGTACAACCAGTAAACATCGGTCCCTGAACATGCACATGGCATGCAAAGTCATGTAACTTGGCAAGGCTTAATTTGTGAAGCCAAATGCCTTTTCCTTTTCCATAGACACCCACATACACGATACACAAATATACTCACAAGTGCACACACACGCATGTGTACGCAAACTGACTTTTCTCCTACTTGAACTATTTCTGCCTTCAATGCCTCTTGACTTGGCATCCCACAGGTCCCCTCCAGTTCCAGCCTCCTGAGATTTCCTGGCAAGAGGGAAGCCTGCTAGTACACCATCAAATCAGATGCGGATAGTCACTCCCATGGGCTTTGGCCCATGGACACTACCCCCAGAATGCATCAAGAAGAAATCATCAGACCTTTCAGGGCTTGGGGCATGGAGATATATTGAGAACAGCTAGAGAGAAACAGATGAAGACTGAAAGCCGATTTGCCCTGTGTATTGGACAGGGTTCTCTAGATTAACAGAATACACAGAATGAGTACATTTGAAAAAGGGATTTATCAGATGGGCTTACAGTTTGAAGCAATGTAGTCCCAGGTTCTGACTGCACGTGGAGAGTCAGAGGAACCAGTAGCTGGTCGAACGGTCTAAGAGCTGGAGTCTTAGGATCGGAGCAACCACTAATTCAGTCCCAGTCCAGGACGTGAAGATCAGGAAGCTTTTTGGAGAAACGATGGTGAAGTTTCAGTTCCAAGAGCTAGAGGCCGAGAAGATCAAGAAGCTGTTCAGAGAAAGGCGAAGCCGGCGGCCGACGATCTCAGGCGAGAGCAGATGCGTTTTCCTCGGAAAGAGTCACACGCACTCTACGCGGCTTCTTCCTCTTTTATCTAAGTCCGCACCTATCAGAATCCTGCTGCCTACATTCAGGGCAGGGCTTTCTGTTTAATCTGCTGTTATACACCCAAAATCACATAATCTTGGGTGTGTCATGATCAGGTCAAATTGACAACCTAGATTAACTATCACACCCTGGTCTTGGAATCAGTGAAAATGCTTCAGAATGTGTGTCACTCATCAATGCCACCAGGTTGGCTGAGCCCTGGTGTGATTTCTACACTGCATGGAGTGGGGGCCTCATTCCCAACTTGGTGCTATTGGGAGGTTGGAGGAGCTGTTGAAAGCTGGGGCTTCCTGGGATGTTTTAGGTAATTGGGGATGTGCCCTGGAAGGGAATAGCGGGCCCCCAGACCCTGTCTTTTGTACTTCCCTGCCACAAGGTGAGCAGTTTTGCTCTGTCAGGCACTCTTACCATGATATGCTGCCTTACTGTGGGCCCAAAGGCAATGGGGCCTGCTGACAATGGACTGAAACCATGAGCCAAAATAAACCTTTTATCTTTACAAGTTATTACCTCAGGGACTTGTTGCAGTATCAGAAAGCTGATTTCCATACTAGCAGATACAAAGATATGGAGCATTTTTAAAAGCTAATGTGCATCTGCTAGTTCTATCTGTAGTTGCTTCTTTATGTGCAGTTCTGTGTTTTTCAGAAACATATAAATTCTACAATACTTGGAAAGACTGAACTTACTCAGTATAACAGCAGTCTACAACTGGTTGGAACTAAGCATTGACTCTGGCTTCCATATTCCCAGGGCTCACAGTGTAATGAGGACCCTGTGGGGGTCTGTTTGCCAATGAGCCCTTCATGACCTTTCTCCAGGCCTTAGTCTGCTTCCTTTCACTCCTTCTTTTCTCCTGAAGGCCGCAGGGAGTTGGCCCATCCTTGCCATCTCTAGAAGATTACTTTTCTATAATTAAATGAATTATCTAGGCAAAAACTGATTGCATACCAAGCTGACAGATAGGGGCTGGGGGATGGGTTGGATGAAGGCATTCCAAGGAGAGGGGATGATCTCTTGGGAACTAGATATTATTAGACATGGCTGCAGTTTGGAGTCTAAGGATGGAAGCAAGGGCATATCACAGAGGACTATTATATGCCATGCCTACATCTAGACCCCAACAACCTCAGCACCTACAGAGGCGGGCACATATCCTACTGCAGAAAGCGGGCCTGGTGTGTGGCAGAAAAGAGTAGAAGGGAGTTGGCACTTCAAAGAACACCTGAGCTCTTGGTGAAGTGACATCTACTGCTCAGCACATTGTCATAAGGGATGAGGCCTCAGGGGCCTTTAGGTTTTTCAAGAGAAGTCAATATTATATATTTTGATATGAGCTCTTAATTTTTTTTTGAAGTATTGGGGATTGAACCAAGGGGAGCTCTACCACTGCGCTACACCCCAGCCCATTTTATTTTTGATTTTGAGACAGGGTCTTGCTAAGTTGCTGAGTCTGGCCTTGAACCTGGGATCCCCCTGCTTTGGCCTCCCAAGTCACTGGGATTATAGGCATGTACCACCATGACTGTCTGAGCTCTTCTGATTTTAACTGTTGGACACGAATTCAAATTTCTAGAACACTCTGATGGCCTGGTGATGCAGATCAGCACATCTGAGGACCTCTGGGCCTGACCTTTGGATTGGGCATCATGCCCAATTACTCACATTTGTGTGGGAGGGTGCTGGAGGCGGGGCCTTACTCATCAGCTCCGGGGCTAGGTCTTTAGTGGGCGTCCATAGATGTTACTAATGAAAATCACAGACAATCATGCGCTTGCCACTAATGGGCCTTTATTGAATACTTTCTAGAAAATACTTTCAATACTTTATTGAAAATTTGCCACTGTCAGCCAACATTTGCTTTTTGTGACGGGACTAAGTGGACAACTCACAGCAGAGGCAGCCTTTGTTTCTTCCATCACATCCTGGCTTCCAGAACTCCATCCATTCTCCCTGCCTGGGACCACTCCTTCCCCTCTCTCCCCAATTCGTTTCAGGCTGCATTTGATCTACAGGAGGGACTGGCGGGAGACTGGAGAGCAGAAGGAAGGGAAAGCCATGGTCTTTCTGGCTCCCCTCTTTTGGCCTTGGGTAGTGTTTCTAGCTGAGGCTGCTCCCTCAACCTCTAGTCTCTACTCACAGTATCTTCTCCCAACAATCCCTCAGCCCTTCCACTGTTGCTAATAATTTATGGGGTACCTGTCCAAATGCTGTTTGGCTTCCCAGCAATCCCATAACCTGTGTAACCATTTCCTCTGCTTGAAATGCCTCAAGTGGTTTCTTTTTCTGTGGTGGCTTTGACTAGTAGAGTACTCCAACAGGCATGTCAAAATCAAAACAAACATCTAAAGCAAACTCTTGCTTTCCTTCTCCAGCTGCTCTTCTGGGACTGTCTCCATTTCAGGTCATTTTACTGACCTCCATTTACAGTTCAATGATCATTCAGATCATTTTGCTGATCTTCTGAATTTCTTCCCCTCCCCCACCTCTACCTAGTCTGCTAGCAGAAGCTGTGGGCTCCACTTTATCAACATCCCTGGAGTCGCTATGTTGAGAGAGTCTCTACCTCTACTGCTACCACCACCATGTCCAAACCATCCTGAATTCTAGCCTGGCTTACTGCATGGCCTTCTAGTTCCCTGCTTCCACAGCTGACCCCAGCAACCAGAGTGAGCTCTCTGTAAACCACAATGTCACCTTCTACTGAAAACCCTTCACTGGCTTCTCATCTTGGTCAGAAGATGAGGAGAAATCTTGACAACTGAGCCCAAGTCACCCGGCGACCTTTAGTACTTCCTGTTTCCCCCATCCATGATGCACATTCTGTTTCAGCCACATGCATCCTGTTGCTCTTGCTAGAACCTACAAAAAATAGTCCTGCTTCAGGGCCTTCACACTGGCTGTTTTCATCTCAGAATACTCTTTCCTATTATCTACTTGGCTTTCAATCACCTTTTTCAGGCCTGTTCTCAGTTGTCACTCTGTCAGAACCCCTTTCTGATTACTGTATATATAACATAGCATCCTCCTTCATTATAGCAGTTCTCACATTTGCATACATTATATAAGTTTGTGTGTGTGTGGGGGATGAACTCAGGGGCATTCTACTTCTGAGTTATACGCCTAGTCCTATTTTATTTTGAAACAGGGTCTCACTAAGTTGTTGAGGGTCTTGCCAAGTTGCTAAGGCTAGCCTCGACCCTGCGATCCTCCTCTCTCAGCCTCCCAAGTACTGGGATTACAAGTGAGCCACCAGGCCTGGCTTATAGTTATTTATTCATATTGTTCCTTCCCATTTGAATATAAACAGAAGAACAGGGGTTTTGGCTGCTATACCCCTGTTTTTAATAATGTCCGGTATTTAGTAGGTGCTCAATACAATTTTCATTGACCAAAATGATTAATAAATATGTGCATATTGAATATTCTTATATTCTTCCTCTTTTGATAAACCTTTAATAATAATAAAATGTACAGCAAGATTGCTTTGCATCAGGAACCAGACTCGGCACTTTCTAAAGTGCATAGAACTGGTTTGCATTCGTAGAGTCCATGTACTCTATTCCAGGGGCAGGGGGTGCCAGCCCTGCAAGCGGAGCAGGAGGCGGGCGCTCAGGGAGCGGGTGCAGGGGGCGGCACCCCGGCCGCCGCACCTCCCGGCCGCGCACGGCGCATGCTCCTGCTGCCGGGCTACGGGCCGGCTGGGAAGCGGCGGGGCGGGGCCTGGGCGGAGTCTCCGAGCCACTTCCGGTGGTGGACGGCTCTGATTGGCTGCGCTAACAGCCCCGCCGGGCGGCTTCGGTCCCCACCGGGTTCCTCGCGGCACCCCGCCACGCGCAGGACTCGGGACGGCGGCGCGGAGCGCGGCGCCAGGTGAGTGCGGCGCGCTCGGCTCGGGGACGCGCCCTGCTCGGCCGCGCGCTCTGACCCGGGGGAGCGGTGCTTCCAGAGGCGGCTCCGAGCACATAGAGTTGGGGCTCTCCGCAGGGCTCGCCCTCGCTGGGGGTCTCCGATTTCCTGGACAGGCCGGGTCACCTGGCAGTGCAGCTCGCGGAGCCCCTGGACTGCAGGGACGGCCGGGGTGGTGACCGCACCTCTCCTCCCTCCTCCTCCTCTCCTCCCGTTAGCTTCCCCGGGCAGTCTGCCCTAGGCTCTTAAGTTGTTAAACAACAGTGTGGTCAGGGCTTGGGCATCCGTCCTGGTTTCCACACCAGCGATACTGTTTAACTAGTTGTCACTTTATTTCTTTTACTTAACCGGTGTGACCCCAGTTTCCTGAAAACATGGGCTTAATGGAACTGCCACAGGGTTGGTGGGGGACTAACGCGTCCTTTGAGAAGCGCTGTCTAAGGTCTGGCACAGTGCAGCAGCTTAGTAATTATTGTGTTGTTGTTCTTACTAGAAAACTAAACGGAGAAGTTGCACTGGAGCTTTTTCTCCCGTTGGACCGCCCTGCCCCATTTTTCACAAGCCCTATTTTGCATCTAATATGCGCGTGGCACTTGGCCAGGTCCTGCGTGTACAAACTTGAATCAAACTTTGGCTCTGCGCTTCTTCTGTCTGGGGTGAAATGAAGGCGGATTCAAGATTAATTGAGTTATTACAAGACCCGAGATAAAGGTGCTAAGAACCCAGATCAACACAGTGAACCCAGCCTTGAGGGTGTTTCTCTTCTTTGAGCTCACACAGTAACCTCCTTGATGAGAATTGGCTATGTAGAATGTAGAGAAACTTAAGTGTAGTGTAGGGAGGAAACTTTAACTGGGTGGCATTTCATTTGCGTAAACTTCAGCTGTCTCCCTCTGGAGAGTACTTTGATCCCCTGGGCTAGGTTCTCTAAAATAGGCACTGTGTGGATAGCAGGTGCTACCAGATGCTTCTTTCTTTTAGATTGTGTTAGCAATTTTTGTTTATTTTTTCTTTTCCAGTCCACTCCTTATTCTGTAGTCATAATGGACTTTGGGGAGGTGGTACTTATGATAGAAGCCCTTCCCAACTATATAAAAAAAGACAAGCTTGTAATTAAAAGTAGTGGAGCCTATGCTGTGGTGCACACTTGTAATCCCGGTACTTGGAAGGCAGAGACAGGAGGATTGCAGGTTCTAGGCCAGCGTGTGGTAACTTAGTGAGATCCTGTTTCAAAATAAAAACATAGTAAAAAGGGCCAGGGGTGTAGATCAGAGGTAGAATGCCCCTGGGTTCAGTACCCAGTACTGCTGAAAAGAAAAAAAAAGTAGGCTTGCTTTGCCAATGCAGAATCAAGATAACCTTCCCTTCTGTCCAAACATTTTGGGTTCACTACTGCTTGGAAAAATAACTCCAGGAGGAATTGCAACAGAAGGGAGTCAATCCACTTTTGAAATCTCCTGAGAACTAGTCTCTTAAGACTTGTAGAGTACTTGGTTTAAACAAAGCCCTTTTTTTTAAACAGCAGTGTTGAGATATTATTGACCTACACCTGACAGGACATATTTAAATTTTAGAATTTTCTAAGTTTTGGCATATGTATAATCCTATGGAGCCATCGATACATTCAATATTATGGACCAATACATCACCCCCAAAAGAGTCCTTATGCACACCCCTTGATAATCCTTCCCTCCTGCCTTTTCTCCCCAGACACTGATCTGCTTTCTGTCAGTATGGATTAGGTTGTGTTTTCCAAGGTTTTATATAAATGGGATCAAACAGTATTTATTTTTTGTCTGTCTCTTTTCTGGGTCTGTTGTTTTTGATGCAACATAATTATTTTGAGATTTGTCCTTGTTGTGTGTTCATTGCTTTTTATTGCAGAGTAGTATTCATAGACCATAATTTATGTTTCTATTCACTCATCTGGAGCGTTTCGGTTTTTCCAGTGTTTGGCTGTTACACACAAAGCTTCTGTAAATGTTTATGTAAGTTTTTGCATGGGCATATACATGTATAGCTTTGTAAGTGAGTATATTTATTTTTTAAAACGCAGGAGGCTTGGGCTGTAGTCCCAGCCTTTCTTCTAACCATCTGATGTCCTTGGGAGAATCACAGCATTTCACCTTTTTTTTTTTTTTGCGGTACTAGGGATTGAATCCAGGGGCATTCTACCTCAGAGTTACACCCCCAGCCCAGCCCTATTTTTTATTGTTTATTTGGAAACAGGGTCTCACTAAGTTGCGGAGGGCCTCACTAAGTAGCTGAGGCTGGCCACAAACCTGGATCCTCCTGTCTCAGCCTCCCAAGTACTGGGATTACAAGCATGCTCCACCACGCCCGGCTACACCATTTCACCTTTAATATCACCGGGGCTTTGCTAGCAGTGATTTTGAGCCATCATTGCCCCAGGCTAGGATGATCTTTGTTGATGATTGGAATTTCAGAAGAGAGAGAGGAGCTGACTTCTTCTGTTTCTTTTGCAGACTCTCTACTCTTTCATTTCATTTTTTCCCCTTGAGTGACAAATTTGAATCTTAATGTATAATTTGGGGCAAGAAGAGAAATGAGCAGATAATGTGAGGCAAGAGCTAATATTGGCTAAACGTAATCTAAATCACCAGCAGAGGGCAAGTTAACAGGCTCTAAAATTTGATGGCACTCCCTGTTTTATCCTGTTCTTCTAAATTCTGCCTCATGTTGTCTCTCTCAGAAGAATTTGTTTAATCTTGCGGTGAGGCAAGTGGCTGTGCTGGGCTCCAAAGGTCACATGTTAACTGGGGTGGTAGGTCAGGAGGTTCCTTTTTGTTTGTTTGTTTTGGTGGTACTGGGGGTTAAACCCAAGGGCATTCTACCTCTGAGCTACACCCGAGCCCCATTTTCTTTTTTCTTTTGAAACAGGGTCTTGCTAAGTTGCTGAGGGTCTCCCTAAGTTGCTGAGGCTGGTCTGTAACCTGAGATCCTCCTGTCTCAACCTCCCAAGTACTGGTATTACAGGTGTGCACCACCATGCCTGGCCCTGGGGATTCCTTAGTGAAAAAGAATTCCTCATTTTCTCCTAGATATGGCTGGAGTAATTTGTTTCATTATTTGTTTTTCACCTTTTACTTGCCCTGAAACTGCTTCAGAACTTTCTATGGGAACACTAATCTGCCAACATATTTTTGTCTAGTAAAATTTGGGCAAATAACAGTTGACTGTTTTACGTAGAGTGAAAATGCAGCTCTTGGGGCTGGTGATCTGTTTGGTCCTTGGGATCCTGCATTTCGAGGGGTCCAGAGGGAAAGTGGCAGCTATTGATCCTGAAGCAAACATGAATGTGGTAAGTGTCTCAAAGTCACATCCTTTTAAAGTGCAACTGTGACAAGTGTCATTTCCTTAAATCCAGTTATATGGGCCACACAGAGCCACAACTCTACTCTCTTTATAGCTCATTTTATGCATTTTACTTTCTTTGAATCTTAGATTCCATTTGCTAGATTTTTCCCACTAGGTAATATGTACTTAACACACCTCATTTGACTGTCGAATACTATATACTTCTTAAGATAAATGATGATTTTTATTAATTCATTTCAATTATCACAGAATTTGTTTAAAGAACAATAAAAATGAGTCAAAACTTTGCAAGAATTACTACTAAGTGTTGGTCTTAGAATACATTGAACAAAGATTGCAATTAAGAGTGTCCAGGGCCAGGTGTGGTGGAGTATGCCTGTAATTCTAGTACTTAGGAGGCTGAGACAGGAGGATTTCAGGTTCAAGGACAGCCTCAGAAACTTTGTGAGACTCTGTTTCAAAATAAAATATAAAAAATGGGCTGGGGTGTATGTTGGAAGTAGAATGCCTCTGGGCTCAATCCCTAGTATGAAAAAAAAAAAAAGAATGTCCAGGACTGGGAATATAGTAAGAGGCCCTAGGGTCAATCCCTAGCACCATAAACACAGACACACACACACACACACACACACACACACACACACACACACACTTCTAGAGAACATGCTTCAGTACAAAAGTCAAAGTATCTGAAAAGAGACGAAATAAGCAAAAATAACTCTTGGTTAAAGTATCTCAAAGCTATTAATCTTAAGTAAACAATAAAATCTGGAAATGCTTCATTTAGGCATAAAATATCAGAAAAATACAGACTATTCAAGAACATAGCATCTTCTTTAAAGTAGAAGATGCAATGACTGCAGCTGATAAATCAGGTGACCTTGGAGACAGAAAAATTCATAGTGAGCCAAGAACATATAGCTTAATAACAGGGTCATAATGTTAAGTTTTAGTTCTTGTCCCAAATCTTTTCATTTACTTCCCCTTTTAATACATTTTCTCTTATAAGAATAATAAAATTATATCCTTTCAAGAATTTATGATAGAGAGGATATAAGCACTTATTTGCATTAAATCTGGTTAACTGATTCATCCATGTCCTACCAAGCTCCCAGTTGAGAATTGCCCTTGTGAATCTTTCCTTATAGAGGAGTGAATTTGATCATAATTCCAGTTTTTTTCAGCTTTTCTTCAACTGCACCTTGACACTCTAGTGTAATTTTTGTAGTTCATTGACATAAATGGATTAATTTTCCAGCAACTTTGCAAGACCTTGTTTTGAAATCAAAAGAGTTAGAGATATAGCTCATTGTTAGAACACCCCTGGGTTCAATCCCTAGGTCTTCCCTACCCCTCAAAAGGATTAATTTTTTATGTTTTATTTCCTAGGATGGGTCTTCTTAAAACGAGGAGAGTAGTAGTTGGCACATTTAGAAAAGAAAAGAAGTGTTTATTGGTACCTGGTAGGCAGTCTGAAAACAACGAGGCCCAAAGCTATGGTAAAATCAGACACACTTGATGTAGAACATGCTAGAATGATGAAGCCAACATTTAGCCAAAAGTGTGGGTATGTAAGACTTACTCTTGTGATGGGATGTTGGCTACTGGATTGAGCAGACTAAAATGTCAGTAGCAATTGATTTCTTAAGTAAAACCTGCAGACATCATTGATGCTTTGTTTTTTCCTTTGCCTGTTAACATGGGAGATTGCTTTAGATTGTGTCCATAAAATGTCCATTGCTCTTACTCTCCCCAGAGTGAAATAATCACTTACTGGGGCTTCCCTGCTGAGAAATATCTAGTGGAGACAGAAGATGGGTATATTCTATGCCTCCACCGAATCCCTCACGGGAGGAAGAACAGTTCTGACAAAGGTATGCGTGTCTTCTGTGTTGACATAACTGTTGCTGGGATTTGGCTGGTTTTCATGTTAGTAACCAAGTTCAGATTCAACTTGAGAACAGTGAAATGGGATTAATTTTAGACCAAAGACTAAATGTGTCACATGTATGCAAGGCATAGAAAAATAGTTTTAAAGAAGTAAGGATGAATCATCTAATTTCATATTTTTCTTCAAAGTTTAAAGGTCAAAATCCTTTGAGAGTATGCCAAAATGTCTCCTGTCTTTGTTTTATAAGGAAGCATCTTATCCAATGAACTCTTTTGAGCATTAAGCAGGCGATTTTGGCTATTTGAAAATTATTTAATTTTTTGAGTAGGTAATATATTCGTATAGTCTAAAAATCAAAGAGAATAAAAAGATACATAGTGAAATACCTCCTTCCTAACTCATTCCTTACTTTCCACTTCTGAGATATCTTCATTTTTAATCTTTTCATCTTTAAAAGTATCACTATAAACTAATACAAACACAGATTTCTTATTGTTCCTTTTTAATTCAAATGGTATCATATAGTGCATATTGTTTTGTTGTTTGAATTTTTTTTTTTGCTGAATATCTTGGAGATTTTTCCATATAGCACACAGAGTACTTTTTCCACAGATATATATTGTTCTACTATGTAGCTAAATCATGATTTGTTTAACAAGTATTTTATTGATGAGCATTTGTGCTATTTTCAGTTTTCTGCTAATAGATATTACTGCTACAAAAATACCCTTTATGTGTACAAGTTATTTATAAGATACATTTCTACAAATAAAATTTTGAGGTCAAAGGAAGTATGAATTTGTGTTTTTGATATTGTTAAATTGCTTTACATGTGTGCATGTTCTGATAGCTACTCTCACTAGGAATATATGAAAGTTCTTGTAGCCTTGGCTTAAAAAAATGTAGACATATACATATATATATACCTTTTTTCCTCATTTTATAACTCAAGCAAAACTGCAGTATCTGACACAGATTAAGGAATTTCCAGACAGACTACTTCCAATTGTTAAGCAAAGATATCAGAATAAAGGATTTTTATTCATTCATCTCTCCATTTTCTGTTTCTAGAAACTTCCTTGGGGAATTAAGGTTTAGATTAAGGTAATTAGATAAGTATATCTTCTTCAATTAAAGTTTTATATTAGGCACAAGAGCATTCCTTATCTCAATTTCTTCCCAAGTTGTTATTTAAAGTAATCTTAAAGACACTTTGTGTCAACATGAGCTTTGTATCATTATCTGGCTTATTTTTTCTTAATCTAATCTTAATTTACCTATTTTTTCTCCCATACATTCTGGCTGTAATAAGGCATTGAATAATGCTTAAGTGGCTATGAAAAACCATAATGTTCTTTTTGAAATTTAATTTCTTTCTCTTAAAAATCTTTAAGACTTGCAGCTACATGCTGTTAAGCTTCTCTTTTGCATGTGTTACAGAAGGAGTGATGAGTTATGGTGAGAGCTTCTAATTCTTCCTCTGCTCAAAACATGCAAGGCATATATTTTATACTAGAGTGAGCATATGATCTTGATTTCCTTCCTTTTTTTCTCTTTAAAGAACAACCCCATGTGCTAATTTTAGTATAAAGAAAAATATGTATTAAAAACATATTATATTAAGAAAAATATGTATTGATATTATTTCTCTTAAAAGTAGTGACTTGACTAGTGTAATTAGTACTGTGAGTCATTGTTAAAAGGTGCTGGAAATCTCTGTAAAAACATGCTGAGAGGATGTACTTCCTCTTCTTTTCCTATGTCTACCTCCATAGACACAGGAGTCCCTGCAGTGGGTATGTGTCACACTGTTGCAGGTGAAGGTGAAGGCAAGGTGCACTGGAATATGAGCAAAGGAAGCCTGAGTTTTGGTGAGCTCCAGGCAGTAGGAAGAGGTGTTGGCAGACCTCGGTGCCAGAGCCGGGTCCGCCCCAACTGCTTAGGTGCTTTCGCCACTGTGGGTCTCCGATTCCTCATCTCTACCAACAGTGGATTGACTGGGATGATCTCAGAGTTCCTGCTTAGTTATCACTCTCTGGTTCTGTGGGATATAGTCCTCTTTTGTGGAGAAAGACAGGGGTGTTGTTGGGGAAGTGGATATATTTGGTCATCAGAATGGGGAACCTAGACTGAAAGTACTCGAAGCTAAATCTGGCTGTAGCATTAGTCATTAGGTTCCCATCTTCTGAAGAGTTCCCCTCATAGGGGATCCGATCACTGACGTGTATACAATACCTGCTGTGAGCTAACCTCAGAGGGGACGTTTCAAGGAAATCTATGATGAGTGACTCAGTTCTCCAAAGGGAATTGTGATTTTCCCAAGAACTGCATAGGTGCTTTTCTGATGGTTTGCTTTCCTTGGTCCCGGGAAAGCGTGGGATGGGGGTCTTTACAGTCCTTCGTTTCCATTCAGGAGCAGTGCTGTCAGTGCCGTTACTTTGGCTCCTTGCAAGCCAAGTAGACAAAAGAATACCCAAGTCCTTTGGACCCCAGATGGAACTCATCTTCTTTTGCATGCCACTTCTCCTCCTGACTTCCTATTAATAGCACCATCGCCCTTCCCATGACCTAGACTGGAAACTGCAGAATCATTCTCGAGGCCCGTCCTCAAGCAGCTCTCAGGTCTTCTCCAGGCCACCCCGGTTATCCCTTCAGCTCATCTCCTTCGCACTTTCCCTGACCACACCTTACCTTAGGCTCGTGTTACCTTTCACCTGGGCACCTGAAATAAGCTCAGAAGCTGAGAGAGCCTCCAGTGACTTCCAGTTTTTTAAGGCTCTTCATATATTAAAGAAAAGAATTCCAAAAGAGGAATATGGAAATTTAGCCTGTTTATGACTTAAGAAATTGATGCAATTTTATTTTCTGGTACTGGGGATTGAATCCAGGGGATTCTACCTCTGAGTTACACCCCCAGCCATTTTTTATTTTCTATTTTGAAACAGGGTCTTGCTAAGTTGCTGAGGCTGGCTTCGAATCTGTGATCCTCCTGTCTCAACATCCCAGGTACTGGGAATACAGGTGCACATCATCATGCCCAGCTAAAATTGATGCTTTTAACACACACACACACACACACACACACACACAATAACACCATACATTTGTGCTACTTAGAAGTAATTACAAGGTATGTTGAAGCATGGATTTATTGGGACCACATTCCTTGTGGAACCCGAGTTTTCAGCTAAGTGGTGAGTATCTCTCTGTGTTGCTGCAGTGGGTTTCTCCGACAGTGTGCATAGCTTTACTTGGAGATCATTGGAGGTTTTGTATGAATGCAGGGCTGGGCCAAGTGGCTCCTCTGCCCATGTCCTCTTGTGGGTTTTTTTTTTTTTTGGCAGTACTGGGGATTGAACCCAGGGGCATTCTACCTCCGAGCCACACCCCTGGCCCTATTTTTTATCCTTTATTTTGAAACCGGGTCTCACGAAGTTGCGGAGGGCCTCACTAAGTAGCTGAGGCTGGCCGAGAACCCGGATCCTCTGGTCTCCGCCTCCCAAGTACTGGGATTGCAAGCGTGCGACACCACGCCCGGCTCCATGTCCTCTTGTAAGCTCTGCTCGCTGCTCTCTGCCAGCCTCCCTGTTCTTGTCTGTCCTAGATGGTTTTGCAGGATGAAGTTGCTTAAAGCCCAGCTATAGTTATGTGATTTTGCAAGGCAACACTCTTCAGGGATCTGGTGGATGCAAATATACACCTTCCTTAATGTTCTGTTCTAGGTGTTGTCTGCACCTTTCACCCCAGTTCTCTGCAGGAGTTGCCCTTGACTACTTGGGGTATACAGAGCAACTTCCTCATCAAGTGTTGTGCGACTCTTGTTTTTTGCTAATTCCTTAAGGGAATTGAAATTCAGAAATCATTCATTTATAGGGAAGTGGTTTTATTTTCATCTGCTCAGCCTTATTTCAGAAAGTCATGGGGTCTTAGTGCTAGAAGGATCTTAGATTCCTACTTGGGCTGGGGAGTTGGATAGTTTGTATTTTTTTTTTTTTTTTTTTTGCGGTACGGGGGATTGAACGCAAGGGCGTTCTACCTCCGCGCTATACACCCGGCCCTATTTTTTATACTTTATTTTGAAACCGGGTCTCACGAAGTTGCGGAGGGCTTCACTAAGTAGAGAGAGAGAGAGAGAGAGACAGGGAGAGAGAGAGAGAGAGCTGAGGCTGGCCGCGAACCTGGATCCTCCGGTCTCCACCTCCCAAAGTACTGGGATTACAAGCGTGCGCCACCATGCCCGGCCATGATAGTTTGTATTTTTAACACACTCCCCTGGTAGATTCGAAGGCATCTTGTGTTCTTGACCAACCCCCTCATTTTGTTGGGGAAACAGCCAGGCTCAAAAAGCAAAAGAAATTTGCCTTAGGTCAAATGATAATTGCCCTTTCATTCTGACTACAGATTTAGCATTCCTTGAATTTGAGAACATAGCGTTATGCAATTAAGTATTGAGCAAGTTGATCCCATGATAGTTCATAATATATATTGTATTTAGCTAAAGCAGGAGGTAATGGTTGTGCCAGCATTATAAATACACAAAACAGCAAAAACAACAGGGCAGATTTGTTGCCTAATTGGGAAATTGGCCAACCACAAAGGAAGCATCAGAATGGTGCGTTTGTAAACGTTCATGGCATTATTTCTACTATGCGTTCTTTATGACTTTGTCTTCCCCTCCCTTCCCTAATCACCCTCAGTCTTTCCCCTGGAGTCTCTGCTCATCTATCTGCTGTTGCCCTTATTTCTGAATATCTCTAGTTTCCACCTATACGAGAGAACATTCATCTACTAGTTCTTTGGGACTGGGTGTACTCACTTAGTATAATATTCTCGAGTTCTATCCCATTGTCCTGCAAATGGTGTAAGTTTATTCTTCTTTATGGTTGAGTAAAATTCCATTGTGTGTATATACCAAAGTTTTGTGATCTATTTGTCCATTGATGGATATCTAGACTTCTTCCATAGTTTGGCTACTGTATATTGTGCTACTATGAACATGGATACTCAAGTCGGATTATAATATTCTGATTTCATTTCCTTTGGGAAGATGCCCAGGAGCGCTATCACTGGGTCATATGGTGGTTCAGTTCCCAGTCTTCTGAGAAACCTCCACACTGATTTCCATAGCAGCTGTATTAGTTTGCAGTCCCACCAACAGTGTAATATAGGGTTCCTATTTTCCTACATCCTCGCCAGGACTTATTATTTTTTGTGTTCTTGATGATTGCCATCCTAACTGGAGTGAGATGAAATCTCAGTGTAGTTTTGATTTGCATCTCCCTGATTGCTAAAGATGAACATTTTTTCATATATTTGTTGACCATTTGTATTTCTTCTTTGGTTGCCCATTTTTTAATTGTTTACACACTTTGAGTTCTCTGTGTTTCTTTCCTATCAGTTAAGACAATAAATAACCTAGGAAGGCTATGATATGAGTAACCTTTGTCTTTCCCACTGGCCTATAATCTCTGTGGAGCCCAAAGACTTTGTGACTCATTTGCTTAGTAATTACTCTAGCCCACTGGCTCAGTCGTCCATGAACCCTCCTGCAACCTTCAAGGGACTGGTTTGAGCAAAGTATCGAGACTTCGTAGTGCTCTGAGCTCTAGGCCACATTTGGGCTCATGATTCCCTACTAGTGGGATCAGAGGCGCCCACAAACACAATTTGTGGGTTCACTGTGGTGGTTAAAACTAGAAGCTGTGATTAAGTATGAGCACATTAAAAGTGCCAGTCTTGGGCTTCAGTTTCAGTTGTACTACTTTAGCTGTGTGACCTAGGCAATTTATTTAACCTCTCTGAGTTGTAATGTGTTCATTATCTATTATACAGAAGAATAATATTTGCTACTTCATAGGTTGTTGCAGTAAGACCTACAAAGCATATTACCTTGTATAAACGGAGGCTGAAGCTTCTGATTGTAACTTTTTGATGGCATGATGCAGTGTGTGTGTGTGTGTGTGTGTGTGTGTGTGTGTGTGTGTTGCTGAGGAGGTAACCCAGGGCTTCATGCAACTAGCTATGTGTTACACCACTGAGCTATGAATCTGCCCCCAAGTCTACTCTTAATTCTTGAGAGGGAGCCCTAGGACCACCCTCAGGGACCTGTAGTGCTGACCAGGGATATCCGTGTCTGAGTGGCCTCTCCCCGGGCATTTTAGGTAACACACCTTTCTCTAGGACAGCTGGGTAGAGCAGGTAGTTGGACTTACTCCTCTTTAGCTGAGTCCCAGTTTGAACACAGCTGTAGATGGGCTGACTTAGAACAACCACAGGAGCTTGTCAAAAACAAATACTTCCAGGCTGTCCTTGAAGTTCATGATTCCCTAAAACAGGGCCAGGGTCAGGAATGTATCTGTTTTGGAAACATTTCAAGTGATTTCACAGGCAGCCAGTTTTGGGAAATGCTGCTCGGCTTGCTATGAAATGGCTGGAGACAAATCTAATACTTGTGTGTATAGCCCCTGCTTTGGGTTTTGATGTATTTTCCTTCATAGCATTGGTTAAAAGCAAGGACTTTGGGATGAAACAGACATGGGTTTTGATTCTAGCATACTGCTGACTGAATATAGTAGGGCCGGTTACTTAACCTTCCTCTCCAGGTATAGGGTTTCCCATCCTTCAAGTGGATATAACAGTGTAAACCATATAAAACCCAGTGCCTGGCACATAACCAATAGCCATTTTGACAAATATTAGTAATAGGGCAGGTTGCCCAGGTGCCAGAGTGCTTGCTTGGGTGGTTCTTAGGTAGGTGGGGCAGGTTCAGGAAGCCCCGGGCCCCCAAAGCTTTTGATGACCTAAAGCCCGTCTTAGGCATAATTGTACCAGCTGTTGGACTCGGGGTTTGGCCAGAGCCAAAGGCCTACTTTGCTGGGTATTAAGCCTCCCTGAATTGTTTGCTTGCATGGACCATCCCGGAAGGTATAAAGTAAGGGGCAATTCTGATTTTGCATTACTCAGCATAAAGTAGTGGGAATGTGTGTGTACCATACACAACATTCCTGTTGTGATTTTGTCTAGAACCTGCCATTACAGAAGAAGTGTTCCTTCTGTGGGATATGCAAGCTTCTCCTAAATTAACAAGGAGCCAAGTTGGCCCTCTGGGATGGGGGAGTCAGCGGTCAAGCTGGGAGAGCCTTATAGTTCCTGAGCAAGGCAGAGATCCCACATCTTAGAGTCAACCAGTGAATTAGCCTTCAAAGACCAAATTCTGGGCTTTACCTGAGAGCCCCTAGGGGTGGGCCACAAGGAGCTGAGTGGTTTACAGGCTACCCAGGGAAGTCAGATGAACAACCAGGTTTAGGAGCCACTGGGTTGACTCTGTATAAATGATTGTATAATAAAATATAGCAAACAATTTCAGAAAGGGGTTTGGGAATCTCCTGAAACCCATACATGGGATGTTAGAATTGAGGAACTCTGAGGATAGATGGCAGCACATGTGTGAGGACCCAGTATAACCTTGAAAACAGTCTACCCCTCCCAGCCTTGCCCTTCCTCAAGGAGGCCGGAGCCAGCTGGGGAGGCCTGTTTCCACCACTGCTGGCTGTGGGGCTGTGGCCGGCTTCCTTAGCCACACTACACCTCAGAGTCCTTATCTGAAAAACGGGGATAAGAACTAGTCCCTGACTACGTGAGAGTCCATGGACGTGTTTCTTCGGGAGCCTTGGGGTAATGTGTTGTCTTGCCCTTTCCAGCTTCCAAAGAGGCTGCCTGCATTCCTTGGCTCCTGGGTCCTTGCTCCATCTTCAGAGCCAGCAGTGTACACCTTCCAGTCTCTCTTTCACTCCAGCCCTTTCCGTCTTCCTTTAATGAGGACCTTTTTAGCTGGATGTGGTGGCACACGCCTGTAATCCAGTATTTGAGAGGCTGAGACAAGAGGATTGCAGGTTCAAGGCCAGCCTCAGCAACTTAGGGAGACCCTACTTCAAAATAAAAAGGGCTGGGGGTGTAGCTCGGAGGTAGAATGCCCCTGGGTTTAATCCCCGGGACCCAAACAAAAACAAGACATGAGGACTCTGTGATTACATTGGGCCCACCTGGATAACACAGTGCTCTCCCCATCTCAAGATCCTCTGCAATGGCCCTTTGCCATGTCAGGTAACACGTTCTCATGTTCTGGGAATTAGAATATGGCCATCTTTGGGGGGCTGTTATTCCATCTACATCAACTCAGAGAGCTGTTGGGCAACTTATCTGAGATAATGCCTGTAAAGTGCCTAGCACAGTACCTACCACACAGTCAGTACTTGCTGTGTTCTTGATATTACTATGATTACATTAGCTGGGCTAAAGAGCACCACTTCATTTTATCTTTCTTTACAGTGCTTGTGTGCTAATGATACTTCATTACACCTATATATTTATTGTTGTCAGGGACTCTTACTTGCTGAGCTTTGCCATGTATCAGCCACGGTATCATCCCCAATTTAGAAAAGAATGTCAATAGCCGGGTGCAGTGGCACATGCCTGTAATCCTTGTACTTGGGAGGCTGAGACAGGAGATCACAGGCTCGAGGACAGCCTCAGCAAATAGTGAGACACTCATCAACGTAACGAGACCGTTTAAAAAAAATAATAGGGCTGGGGGTGTAGCTCGGAGGTAGAATGCCCCTGGGTTTAATCCCTAGTACCACCACCAAAAAAAAAAAAGAAAGAAAGGAAGGAAGGAAGGAAGGAAGAAAGAAAAGGATGCCCATACTTCAGAGAAACTGAGTAACTCCAACAAGATTTCCTAGCTAGTGAGAGTTGAGGGCCGCTCCATGCCGACACACTCAGTATTGGCCCCTTCCTCCCTTCCTCCTTGCTCTTGGTTTTGGTTCTTCCTTGGACCTCTGCTGGTTTCTCATGAGGCTTTAGAGTGGGGGTGGAGTCCCACCGGGACTCAGTGCCCTGGAGGCCGGAGGAACTTCCCCTCCACTGGTCATCTTCCTCCTGGAGACCATATTCAGTTCCGAAGCATGGGCAATGCCCGCCTCGCTCCCACCCACGGCTGGGCCTCATCAGGGAGGCAGCGCTGTGGCCCACCACTGCTGGCTGCTTCCCTCAGCCAGCTGGGCCCTGAATATTTAGTTGACCAGGACAAAGCCTTTTCCCTCAGCCCTGAGACCTCCTAGAGCCAACTATAATTCAATAGTGAATGAATTTCAGTAATCATTATTGTCACTTACACTGCAGTTTTTAATTTCATACTATGACTTTTTTTATTTACAAGGCCAAATTGGGGACCTCCCTCCCTCCCTCCCTCCCTCCCAACCTCCTTCCCTCCTCCCAACCAACCGACCTTTGTTTGTTTGTTTGTTTGTATTGGAGGTTGAACCCAGAGGCATTCTACCTCAGAGCTATACCCCTAGCCCCCTTTTTTTTTAAATTTTGAAACAGGTTCTCACTAAGCTCTTGAGGGTCTCACTAAGTTGCTGAGGCTGACCTTGAACCTGCGATCCTCCTGTCTCAGCCTCCCAAGTACTGGGACTATAGTTGTGCCCCACCACACCCAGCTGAATTAGGGTCTTTTTCATTGAAGGCAGAGAGTCTGCATATAGGATGCTATGTCTACCAGGGTGCTTTGTAGGCAGAACTTTCACAGCAAATTTAGTCTTGTTAAAGTAGCATTAAAATTGACATCTGAAGGGAAAGGAATACATAAAGCAACCCCAATCTTGGCCTATTTGCTTTCTATTCTCTTTCCACGGGAAGGTCATACGTGTGTAGCTTGCCCCTTTATGAACATCCCCCAATTGTATATTTGTTAAAATTGGTGAACCTACACTGACATATCATTATCATCCAAAGTCCGTCATCTGCAGGAGGGGTCACTCCTGGTGTTGTGCATTCCATGGGTTTGGACAGATGTATAACGGCATATGTCTACTTCTATGGAATCATACAGAGTTTCACTGTCCTAAAATCCTTTTGTTGTGCTGTTCATCCCTCCCTTCCCCCAGCCTTTGGCAACCACTGATCTTTCTACTGTCTCTCTAGTTTTGCCTTTTCCTGAATGTCATATAAAGCGCAACATTTTCAGATTGGCTTTTCCATTTAGTAATACACATTGACGGTTCCTCCAGCCTTTCCATGGCTTGATGGCTCATCTCCTGTTAGGACTGCATAATACTCCACTGTCTGGTTACATCACAGTTTATCCATCCACTTCCTGAAGGTTATCTTGATTACTTCCAAATTTTAGCAATTTGGAATAAAGCTACTATTTGCATCCATGTGCAGGTTTTTGTGTGGACATAGATTTTCAACCCTTTGGGTAAAATACCAAGAAGCAGGATTGCAGGATCGTATGGTAAGAGTATGTTGAGACTTTGTAAAATAAACTGCCAAACTGTCTTCCAAGGTGGCTCTACGGTTTGCATTTCTACCAGCAATCAGTGAGATTTCCTGTTACTCCACATCCTTGCTGGCAAATGGAATTGTCAGTGTTTTCATATTTTGGCCATTCGAATAGTGTGTAATGGTATCTCATTGTTGTGTAATCTTTTCCTTTTGATTTATCTTGGGAGGAGTCATTGTGGGAAACTGGTAAATAATAGAAATATTTTCTATGTTCTTAAAATGTATTAATTTTTTTTGATGGTTAAGTCAGTGTGTTTTGACATGCAAAAACAGTCCATTTTGCTGCTACCTTGTCAGGACTGTTTTAAAAATTTTCTTACTAATGTCATATAGGAGTACATTGCTACCTTAATGTTTTAATTTGTTCATTTTCATTATTTGCTTTGGGGTATTTTCAAAATGATCTCTTTAACAAGATATCATGTTTATTACTAAACCTGGGCTAGCACCTCCTAAACATGCATGTTTTCTAGGCCCCCGGCCAGTTGTCTATCTGCAGCATGGCTTGCTGGCAGATTCCAGTAACTGGGTCACTAACCCCGCCAACAGCAGCCTGGGCTTCATTCTGGCCGAAGCTGGCTTTGACGTGTGGATGGGAAACAGCCGAGGAAACACCTGGTCTCGGAAACACAAGACTCTTTCAACTTCTCAGAATGAATTCTGGGCTTTTAGGTATATTTCAATCGATTATGGCTTGTGTCTTATTCCTTAGCACCCTTAAAGCAGACACACAGGGAGTTGGGCAGAAGAGGCTGCTAGACAAGTAACTGAAGTTGTCTCTAAAAAGGTTTTAGACTTTGTCAGGAATGTAAGAACTAGCAGTAAGGTAAAGTGTAAGCAGATGATTACATTAAGAATTAAATTCAGCTAGGAATTTTGTGTGTGTGTGTGTGTGTGTGTGTGTGTGTGTGGTACTAGGGATTGAACCCAGGGGCATTCTACTTCTGACCTCCACCCCCAGCCCTATTTTATTTTTTTATTTGTAAACAGGGTCTCGCTATGTTGCTGAGAGCCTTGCTGAGTTACTGAGGCCTGCTTTGAACCTGCAATCCTCCTGTCTCAGCCTCCCAAGAAATGGAATTACAGGCATATGCCACTGTGCCTGGCCTAGGAATTCTTAAGTTATTTTGGCATTCCTGGTAGTGTGGAAGCTGCTGGGTAAATGTCCCTTAACCTTCCTCTTTCCTCCATAAACATGTACCTCAAATGTTCACTTGTTCTTTTTTTTTTTTTAGAAATTTTCCTCTTTTCTCTCTCACTTCTGGCTCTACAGAGTAGTTGCTGTATGACATTTGGCACGTTGCATAATCCTTCTGTGCCTGTTTCCTTATTTGTAAAATTATGATAATAAACACCTACCTTATAAGGTCATTGGGGGCTTAAAGGAGAGGATACTGGGAAAGAACCTCCACAGAGCCGGGCACACTGTGTGTGTGTGGTCACACTTGTCTCATCCATCTGCTGATGACAAGCATACACACAGTGCACGCATACACAGACCTAGTTCAGAGGTATAGCTTGGCATTCTGGATGGCTTCAGACTTGCCCCCCCATTTGTAAAACTAGAGCCTCTCTAAGGACATGAAACACAAGAATGAGAGCCTTTACCAAGGGTATGTACAAGAATATGTTTATTGTAAATACCATTTGCAGTAGTGAAACAATGAAAACCGTTTGCATGCACATCATCAGCAGTGAATAGAATGAATGGAAAAACAAAGTGTGGTACATTAGCATAATAGAATGAATAAATGAAGTGGTATATTAATATAATAGAATGAATAAATGAAGTGTGGTATATTAACGTAATAGAATAAGGATAAACAACTACAACTCTATGCATCAACATGGATGAAGGCAGGTATAGAAGAATACATTCTGTATGATCCCATTTAATGTAAAATTCTAAAATGGGTGAAACAAACTTATGGTGTGAAAAATTAGGATAATAGTTTCTTTGGAGGCACAACTGGAGGGAGCCCAAGGGGACTCTGTGGTCCTGGTGATGTTCCGTTTCCTGAACTCAGTGTAGGTTTACCCGGCTGTGTTTAGTTTGTGATAACTCCTTAAACTTCATTCTCAGTACATGTGTGCTATTCTATTTTACGGACTTTTTCAATGAAACAGTTTCTTTCTTTGGATTATAGTTTCGATGAGATGGCAAAATATGACCTACCAGCTTCAATTAACTTCATTCTGAATAAAACTGGCCAAGAGCAAGTGTATTATGTGGGCCATTCTCAAGGCACGACAATAGGTATGTATGTAATAAACATTGGAAGTGGATAGAATGTCTTTACCACAGACTTTACGTTTAGTCTTAACAGTGAAATATAAAAAATAATGTTAGTTCAAATAGCTATTTTTTAATGCTAGGCAGGAATCATGAATAGGGCAAGGAATTTTGGTAATAGTCTTCTATGGAAATTCAGACTTAATATAAATTGCTAAGCATGGTATGTGGTTCTCTTAAAATCAAATGAATCATTGTAAGCCACATCCTATTAAAACAATATAAAGATGTGAGAGGGTAAAAACCAGGAAGTTTTCTAAGGTAAGAGACTTCAAAAAGAAAACAAGAAAATATGTTAACTTTTAGAGTTAAAGGGAGGGTTGGATGCATAGCTCAGTGGTAGAATGCTTGCCTAGCATGTGCAGGGCCCTGGATTCTATTCCAGCACTGCAAAATAAATAAATAAATGAATGAATGAATTTAAACAGAATATAACTAACTACAAGGGTGACAGTTTACACTCCATTATAGTTTTTAAAAGCTACATGCATTTTTATTTATGCTAATTATAAAAGTAATATGAGTTGTTT
Source organism: Glis glis (assembly GCA_004027185.1). Taxonomy (NCBI): domain Eukaryota; kingdom Metazoa; phylum Chordata; class Mammalia; order Rodentia; family Gliridae; genus Glis; species Glis glis. The sequence goes on from PVJS01000956.1 coordinate 89,701, forward strand.
ATTATACAGAAAAATAGAGAAGTTTGCAAAGTATAAAGGAAATACAAATTACCCATAATTCTTTTTTTTGCGGTGCCGGGGATTGAACGCAGGGGCGTTCTACCTCCACGCTACGCCCCCAGCCCTATTTTTTATACTTTATTTTGAAACTGGGTCTCACAGAGTTGCGGAGGGCCTCACTAAGGAGAGAGACAGAGAGAGACAGGGAGAGAGAGAGAGAGAGAGCTGAGGCTGGCCGCGAACCCAGATCCTCCAGTCTCCGCCTCCCAAAGTACTGGGATTACAAGCGTGCGCCACCACGCCCGGCTCAAATTACCCATAATTCTAAGAAGTACTTTTTCTAATAAAGGGCTAGGGACCTGCCCCATAGTTCATTTAACTCTCCCTTTTGGTTTTCACTATGACTAACACCTTTGTGTTCTTGTCACATGACGTCCTTAGAATACATTCCTCAAAGGAGAATTACTATGTGAGAAGTCTGAATGCTTGTAAGCATGCCAATATCTATGGTTAAATTGTCTCACTCTCAGCCGGGCGTGGTGGCGCACGCTTGTAATCCCAGTACTTGGGAGGCTGAGACAGGAGGATAGCAGGTTTGCAGCCAGCCTCAGCTACTTAGTGAGGCCCTCCGCAACTTAGTGAGACCCTGTTTCAAAATAAAGAATAAAAAATAGGGCTGGGGGTGTAGCTCAGAGGTAGAATGCCCCTGGGTCTAATCCCCAGTACCGCAAAAAAGAAAAATTCTTCACTGTCAGAAATATGGAACTGCACATTCTTTTTCATTTATATTCCTTCCTTCACAACTAGTTCACCTGTGCCCCACTGTTTTCTAAAGTGCCATTCCGGGGCCAAGTGGCAAGAAGTGACTTGAGACAGGGCTAGAAGATACTCTGAAGCGATGGAATTCTAAATGTGTGCACTCCTTACCAGTCACTGGCGGTGTAATTGAATGTGGCTGTGAATTGGGGATGGAGGGAGGGGCAGGGGTATGGAGGTGGCAGGGTAGAGCTGGAGAAATACAGTCTTATGGCTCATGTTAAAGGAGGAAGGAAGACCTTGGTTTTTCCCAACCTAGATTTCTTCTTGTGTACATCTAGGTTGAGATTTGGAACAAGCACTTAACAAACACCAGATCTACTAGCTTAATCTAATTCGGCGTTTGTGCCTGCAAAGGTTCGGAAGGCCCATCCGTGTCCAAGAGCCTTGCCTCCTGAGGACAGCACTGCCTTTGTGGCTCTCAGGCTGCCGCCGGGGGGCGTCACGAAGACCTTCCTTGCCTTTTCTGAGAAGGAAATCCCAGAAGATGGAATTGATGTTCTCTCGCTTTTGCTCCCACAGGTTTTATAGCATTTTCGCAGATCCCTGAACTGGCCAAAAGGATCAAAGTGTTTTTTGCACTGGCGCCTGTGGTTTTCGTCGATTACTGTCAGAGCCCTCTAGCCAAATTAGCACGGTTTCCAGATCTTCTCTTTGAGGTACTTGGGTCCCTCTGTCCTTTATCCTTCCGGCAGTTTTCCTCCTTAGATCTGAGAATGTTGCCATGGGAGGGGAAATCGCTGGCATCCTGCTCGGTTTGTTATTAGCGAAGCAATGGGTTTTTCTTTCTGCCTTCACCTTGACTTCCCATGCAGGGGAGCCCAGGGAGATAGTAACCGTACATGTAACCACAGGTACTCGTGGTAAACATGTTAGTACAGGAATCTACCCATCACAAAAAGAGAGCACAGGAAAGTCTGTGAGAAAGTAATTTAAACATTTGTGGAGTTGAAGTTTATTCTACAATCTGAGCCCGTGCACAGAGGATGCAGGAGATGGGAGATAGGAAATGTGCCGTCTCATGTGTGTGCCCATCCCTAGCCACACTGAGGGCGATCTAATGACATGATTTTATGTATTTTATGACTCCTAAACACAAGCCAATGACTTTCTCATGACTCACTCCTAAAATATGCAGCCTCAGGCCCTGTTGAAAAAGGAATCAGCTTTTGTAAGGAGTTTTAAGCCAGCCGAGGCTAGATGTCTTATTATTTGTGCATTATATGTCTTATGTATCATGCATTTACACACATACACACACAACTGTGTAAATTGTTCTGCATATTAGTGTGTTTCACTTTTGGAGAGCGATCATGTTAATTCATTTTCTTTTTAACTGCTGCATAGTAAGTTTTGGATTAAAAGGAACTACTTATTTTGCCAGACTTCTATGGTAGATATTCAAGTTGTAGCTATTTGTTATTGCTGAATCCTTTTGCCAGTTTGGTGGTGTGTGTGTGTGTGTGGAGGGGGGGATATCCACAGAGAAATTGCTTTGTCATAGGAATGTATGTTTTTAATTTAACTTAATCTTTGGAGATGATAATTTAGCAACTTCATAAAAATACAAACTCTCATTCCCCTTTTCCACTCCTCCTCTCACCTTGGAGATGACGTTTTATACAATCTGGAGGGGCCCAGGGTCCTGTGTTTTCATAAAACACCTTTGTGATTTCTTAGGTAGTCTAAATATTCTGGTATTTGGGAACCATTGTTTCAGACAATACTGCCTTATAGTATACTGGGAGAGTAAAAAAAGTGAATGAATATATGTTCATAAAACCTTTGAATCAGCTGCTCTGAAAAAATACATGTCGCTTTATGAAAGTAGAGCATCCCCTCTAATCCTTTTTCAAATACAAAGGAATAAATTATAAAGATTTCAAAATTGCTGTGAGCAGGCCTGCAAATGTGTAAGTACATTTTTCTTAATCTTTATATACTGTCCTGCATGGATGTAATTTCAGTGGAATTTGCCAAATACTACTACCCAAATAGTAATTTTTGGGTTGTGGTTCTGAGGTACAATGTCAGTTTCACATCCTTTGTCAATCAAAAGGAAAGTTTGGTTAATTGTAATTTAGGTTGGTGATCAGATTGTTCTGTTAACCTGTTAACTTATGTTTGGCAAAGAACTTGAGAAATATGTGCCATTGTCATGTGTAACCATTATGTAGACTCAAAGCCAGGAGTTCTAAAAATTAGGCCTTTTCATGTCACACAACTATAACATGTGGTCTCTGCATGTGGTATTTATTTCCTGGTTCTCCCCAGCTAATTCTAATGTGGTTAGTCTGGAAAAGAGGAACATACATGAAGACCTGATACCTGTCCTTAGATATTGTTTAGTTGTCTTATAGAAGATTGACAGAGCTCTCAGGCTGTCTATGGTGGCCAACTTTGCTAGAAGAAGCATTGAATATGGCCCCATACAATGTTGAAAATTAGTATTAGGGAAATATTTACATTGCAACCTTTAGAGCTGATTTTTTTTTTAGGGGAGGGGAAAAAAAAGGAAGATGTACTCCATAATCCTATGGGTTAGTGATAAGCCAGAACAGGTAGTATTTGCAGGTGGCAATTAGGCTGAGCATAAACTTTCCATTTGGCCATAGTTCTTAACACCCCATAATCGTCAGCTCTGAGCCAGGGTAGCGTTTTCCACTTTCAGTTTTACTCAGTAGTGTTTACGTGCCTGCCTGTGTTCGTTTGCTAGGCTTAAGGATGAATCTGTCCCATGCCTCTCCCCACGCGGTGGTTAGCTGGCTGTCTTTGGCATTTCTTGGCCTGGAGAAGCATCGTCCCAGTTTCCGCCTTCATCTTCACTTGGTGTTCTCCCTGTATGCATGTCTACTCCTGCGTCCAAATTTTCCCCTTTTTATAAGACACAAATCATATTGCATTATGGCCCACCCTAATGACCATATTTTAATTTAATTCTTCTATGAAGACTATCTCCAAATGAGATCATTCTGAGATACTGGTGGTTAAGATTTCAACATCTGCTTTCTTAGGGGAGTTAGAATTCGACCCATAAAACTGCCTTTGTAGGCATTCGAGTTTTTCATTCCCTTGTGTCCCTCCAGCTGGTAGACATGAGCAAGAGCACAAAGGGACAGATTTGATTTCAACATAAGGAAGATATTTTTCCCAATTCCTGTTTTGCAACACATGAAGATTTGCCTTGATAATGTAGTGATTCTTCTGCAGCACTTGAATACAGGTCCACTGATGATTGGTTGGATATGATGCAGACCAGGGATTGGCAAGCTTCTTTCATAAAGAGCCAGATAGTAACTATATTTGACTTTGTGGACAATATAGTCTCTGTTGTAACTACTCCATTCTGCCAATGTTTCATGAAAGCCACAAGGGACAATACAAAAAGAATGGCTATGTTCCAATAAAACATTACTTAGAAAAACAGGCAGTGCCGGGGGAGGAGTAACAGGGAGTAATTGTTTAATGGGCACAAAGTTTCAGTCTAGGAAGGTGGAAAGTCCTGGAAATGGATAGTGGTGCTATTGCACTATTAAGTGAATGTACTTAATGACATTGAACACTTAAAATGGTGAAAATGGTAAATTTTTATGTTGTATATGTTTTCCCAAAATAAAAAATATTAAAAATAAACAAAACCATCCAGCCATGGGCTGCATTTGGCCCATGTGGGATTAAATATCGGCACACCGAGCAGACATTGGTGATCAACCACAGCTGGACTGCTTCTCAGAAGTCCCCAGTGATCAGTCAGAGACCTATGACGGTGACGTGGGGATGGCCCTGGGATGAATGGTCAAGGCCGCTTTCCTTTGTAAAAGTCGGCTGTAAGCTCATTTAGTTTTCTACCTCCATGTTTCATTTTGAGAATTTAAATACACATCTTTAGCACATCTGATTTTGCCTACCGGGCTTATCTTGTAAGTACCCTGGTCTGGATGTCAACTGGGTGCCATTCTTCTCCTGAGGAGGGTCGTGGAGGCCTTCCTGTACACCGGAACAAAGCTCTGAAATCTTCTTGGGTTTCCTTTTATTTTGTAGGACATATTTGGGCAAAAAGAATTTCTCCCCCAGAATGCAATTTTGAAGTGGCTGAGTACCCACGTCTGCAGCCATGTCATTCTGAAGGAGCTTTGTGGAAATCTTTTTTTTATTCTGAGTGGATTTAACGAGAGGAATTTAAATATGGTATGTATATTGATAATAAGACTTGATTTAACCATCAGTGATTTTACTTGTGACTGAACGTGCTTGTTTGTGTTAGAGGAGGTGGGAGAAGCAGGGACAACCACTTCAGAGCTCGGTGGGGTCTTTCATTCAGGAGGCACGGGAATCAGCTCCGGCCCATGCCTGCTCTCCTCAGGCCAGCTGTCCCCAGCTTCCCACGCTGATCTTGTGTGGAGCCTATTGAATAAGAGATCTGTCACCACTTAAGTCATAATATTTACATATTTATTCTAGTGATTTGTTTCTCTTAAAAACGCTACAAGTTGTTTAAATGTGGAGTATCCATTTACATATACACACATGCGTATCTATGTATATATGACACACAGTCACATATACACAGTATCTATGTATATATAACACACATTCACATATACACAGTACAATTCATGTATGTGTGTATATGTATATGTTTATTTATTTGTTTTGTAAAATGGAACAATTGTCTTGGCCAGCAATATGCTGGCATTTCAAATAAATTTTGTAGGATTTTTTGGTACTAAAGATTGAACTCTGGGGCATTCTACCTCCAGGCTATGCCCCTAGCCCTTTTTATTTTTAATTTTAAAATAGGGTCCTGCTAAGTTGTTGAGGGTCTCTCTAAGTTGCTAAAGGCTGGCCTCGAACCTGTGATCCTCCTGGCTCAGCCTTCCAAGTGCTGGGATTACAGGCATGTGCCACTGTGCCCAGCCATATTTTGTAGTTTGTAATGTTGCATTTTGAAAATAGTTTTTAAAATTCTAGAGTGAAGGCTCTAGGGAATTTTTTAAAGTGATAGTAATTTTTGTTTGTTTCTGATGATTAAAGTGAGGTGTGATTATTTTAAAATTTGGAGAATTCAGGAAAACATGAAGAAGAAAATAAAAATGACCTCTAATCTTAACCTGTATAGCCCCACACTTTGCATTTTCTTCATGGCTACTCTACATATGTGGTTCTTCATATTTTTGTAGGACATACTTGTAGTCAAAGAATTTTTTCCACCCTGATCTCATGTATTTGAGATTATGGCTTTGTAGTTTTTAATACTTCAAGAGAAAAATATGTTTATTATCAATGTCACCTCAATGCTATTTTCATTCTTTAATTTATTGTCTCTATTTTGTAGTCTAGAGTGGATGTATATGCATCACACTGTCCTGCTGGGACTTCTGTGCAAAACATGATACACTGGAGCCAGGTAAGTGTTCCAGGAGTGCGGTTGGAGAAGATCAGCATTAGAAGAAAAGCTTGTGTGTTCATTAAAGCACCTCTCACAGGCCTTTCCTGAAGAGAAGAACAGCCTGCTTCCAGATCTGACCTGGTTTCCTACCCCAGGGCCTCCGGTCCTTGTCCTGTTTGTGTTGCTCTTGTTATCTTCTGTGAGGTACACTGTGTTAGGCACAGGTTCACCAAACAGCTACTGGGCTTGACTTTTTCCTTTTTCTTCCCCTCCCTTTTCCTGTTCTCTGCATCTCAGATTTGTCTGTTTTCTTTCTCCCTTCTTGTCTTCCTCCCTCTTTTCCCTCCATTTGTTTTTTATAGAGTACAAAATTTATCTCTGCATTGCTTTATAAAACATAACTATAGAGCAGCTTTGGAAGGAGAAGCCACTAATTTAGCATTAACCCAAGAACACAATAGACGTGAAACTTCACTGTATAAGCCAGAGCTAAACCAACCATGGATGTGAACAGGAGCCACTAATTTTTAAAGTAGAGTTTTGATCATTTTATCACATATGTAGTATAAGTCTGTTCTAGAAAATTTAGAAATTATGTATAGACAAAAATGAAAATTGTCTTTAATTTTGGGACTGGGGATTGACCCAGGGGCATTCTTCCTGCAAGCTACACCCCCAGTCCTTTTTATTTTTTGTTTTGAAACAGGATCTTGCTAAGTTGCTGAGGCTAGCCTTGAACCTGCAATTCTCCTGTCTCAGCCTCCCAAGTACTTGGATTATAAGTATGTGCCACCACATTCAGCTTCCAAATAATGAATACTATCTTAAAATAAAAATATAATTATCCAGTAACCCCATCCAGAGATAAGAAATGTGTATTTAGTGATATAAATGTCTCTGCATTCTGCTCTATACCTCTTGCTGCTTATCATTTCAAAAAGAAACAGAAATTAGATATAGTAGATGTAGAAGTAGATTTTCTCCTACTTACTAATGTACAACTTGCTTTCCTTTTCCACTTGACGAGTATGTCAGGGCCTATTCTACCTCAAGACATATTTTTGACAATTTTGTTCCCAGCTGACTTTATTATAAATATGAAATAATTTATTGTTTGAGCTTAAACCAAGATGCTCTAAGTGTCTTGGATAACAATTTGCAAGCACCTGGGAGTCACTGCTTACATCAGAATCAAAAATTGCTTTTAAAAGTACACCATTTATATATATATGTATGAATGTTTATTTTTTTATTTTTTTTGTAGTATTGGGGATTGAACCCAGGGGCATTCTACCTCCAAGCCATATCCCCAGCCCTATTTTATTTTTTAACAAGTCTCACTAAGTTGCAGAGGCTGGCCACGAACCTGCAATCCTCCTGTCTCGGCCTCCCAAGTACTGGCATTACAAGCATCTGCCACCACTCCTGGCTATATTTTTATTTTTTGAGATGGGGTCTCAGTATGTTGCCAGGCTTGTCTCAAACTTGTGCTTCCAAGTGATCCTCCCCTCTCAGCCTCCAGAGAAGATGGGACTATAGGCATGTGCCACTGTGCTCGGCTAAAAGTGTCTTTTAATGAGATACTGCTTAAAAAAGTAGTGAGACTTGGGTTTGTAGAACTGGTTTTTAGAAAAGATTCCTGTGTCCCATTTCCAGAGATTCTAACTCATTTGGACTGTAGAATCTATAATTCTTTCTTTTTCTTTTTCTTTTTTGTTTTTGTTTTGTTATTCTAGGGATTGAACCCAGGGCATTCTACCTCTGGGCTACACCCTGGCCCTATTTTTTATTTTGAAACAGAGTCTCTAAGTTGCTGAGGGCCTCACTACGTTGCTGAGGCTGGCCTTGAACCTGCACTTCTCTTGTCTCAGCCCCCCAAGTATTAGGATTACAGGCGTGCACTACCACACCCAGCTGAGAATCTGTAATTCTATTTTTATTTTATCAGCTTTATTGAGGTACAAGTGACATGCGATTTTTAAAGTATACAATTTCATATGTATTTCGGCATAGGTGTCTACCTGCAAAGCCATCACCTTGAATAAGATAGCAAACATACCTGCCCTTCCAAGCTCCCCCAGGCTGCTTTCTAATACCTACCCCCCACACAAGGACTGATCTTCTTTCTGTCACTGTAGGTTACTTTGCATTTTCTAGAGTTTCTATGAATATAGTCATACAGTTATATCTGATTTTGCCTGGCTTCTTTTGCTCAGCATAATTATTTTGAGATTCATCCCACGTTGTGTATATCAGTAGGTCAATACTTTTTATTCCTGATGATCAGTATTTTTAAAACTCTGCCTAGCAGATTCTTCTCCCCAGCCAGGTTTGGGAGTCACCGATCTGGGATGTCACTGATGTTTTAGTCTCCTTCCTCAGTTGTCCCATGGGCCCTGTTTGTTGGAAGTACGATATTAAGCACTTACTAACGTGAGCCCCCAGGAGCCGGGCCTGGCCTGAGGTTCTTAGCTCCTTGCAGTGCCCAGAAGTCTGAATGTTAAGTGTCGGAGGTGACCTTGGCTCAGAAGAGGGGCCCCTGGAGTGCAAGTTGTTCCTGGCTTGCTGGCAGCACACCCTTCCCTCTTCAGCAAATGTCCCAGGACCTTCCGAAGTCCTCAAATTCACAAGTGCTCTTGCAGGTCCCCGTTCTTCTCGTATTTCTGTTTATAATCCTTTTCTTCGTATACCTTGCACCAAAATTCCTCGACATTCTTGAGCACTTTTATCCTCCTATCTAATGGATAAGTCTCAAAAGTCTCAATTTCTGTCACCTTAGGGGTTAGTCGCTCCTTGAGATGCAGGGAGGATGACTGAGCCTAGTTGAAGGCAGATGCTGAGCCGCTTACCAGCTTAGTGACCACTGGCAGCCCACATGTGGTGTACCACAAGCCTCAGCAAAGTACAAGTGACCACCAGACCTGGGCTTTCAGGGACCTTGGGAACGTGGAAGCCACCGCTATCCTGAGGCTGCTCTGTTGCATGTTACAGAACTGTTTTGCTTCCCCTTGGCGGCCCAGGCCGTGGACCTGGGGTTTGTGGTAGAACAGCCAGACTGGCCACAAGTCAGCCTTCTGCTCTTGTTCCAGCCCCTTTTACCAGCAGCTGGCCAGGGTCAAAGGGTCAAAGGCTGCAGGCTGAGGTTCAGAGGCTTGCTGTCTCCCACCTGTGACCCTGTGGCTTTCAGTTTGAAGCACGCTGGAATGTGCTTCAGAAACGTTTCCAAAGCTCAGCCTTGCTGCCAGAGGCGGCCTTGCCCTCTGCCCTGCTGGTCACATTGCCATCCCTTTGTCAGCGCAGGGCCCGCCTCACGCAGCTGCTGCATAGAGCCCTCTGCTTCCTTCCGCCTACTCTGGGCTGTGGCAGGGGCTGCCACTCTAGTGCAGGCTGCCTGGCTCTGAGAGGCTGCACTGCTGCCTGCTGGGTGAGGCCCTGCTGAGGGTAGCAGGGCTGGGACGCCAGCAGGCTGGAGGCCACAGTTCCTGTGTGGGGTTTGCAGGTTCCTGCAGGGTGCCTTTAAAGCCATTTTATTCATAATACATTCAGAAGTTTACTTTTTGTTTAAACAATTAGCATTCACTTTTCATTTTCTTAACTATTTGCAAAAATAGTTGAAGAATTATGAAGATACCTCCTAAGATTTTTATTCTTAATTGCCTAAGAATACATTTTTTTGTTTTGTTTTTGGCACATCTTTAAAGTAGTATTGTATCTTTTATATACAGATTACAGATAGAATTATGGATATAGTGGTGTTTTTCTCCCAACCAGACTACTTCACATCAGATATTCCAGAAGCTAGCATTTTGTAACTCACTTAACCGATTCCAAGAAAACATAAACTATGTGCTCATGTAGATGTTTGGAGGGAAACATGCTGTATTTGTTTTTTCTGAATGAGAAAGAGGTAGTGATAACCACTGAGATTTAAATGATAGCACGTGACAGTAGATGCTACAATTAAAAGTCATGGGCTTCATAGTAACAAATTATCATTGAATAACACTCTCAGGAAAACATTAAAGAAGCAGTATGTGGATGAGTAGTGAGGGGGTGCACAGAGTATAGAAGGGGAGGCAAAGCCCCTTGCTCCAAAGACTGGGAAGATAGGTTTGAAAAGAGCTGGCTCAGATATAAGTGGCAGACATCTTTTATTGAAGGAAATCAAGTGGTGTCATCCGCAATATTAGGGTTGGAAATACTGCCCTTTCACTTTTAGGCTGAGGACGCTGTAAGCTACATTCATTTGAATTCATTTGTTTCACTGCTTTTGAATCCATACAGAATTCTTGAGAAGTATTTAGAAGTATGATTAATAATGAGTTAATCTAACACTTATAAATTTAAACAGTATCCAAAAGCCAACCTATCTAATTGAAAAAAATAAGAATTTTAGTCAAGTGCTGTCCTTGGGACACTATATTTTGGGGAAGTTATATGGTGTCCTTGTCTTGATGCCCATGGACTGAATAGATGGGATAATGACCAGTCATGGAGGAATACTGTACAGGCAGTTTTTCTCTGGAGCTGGTTTCCTGCTTTTTATGAGTCTGGAGGGCATAGATTAACAGGAGAAAATTTTGCTGACGTTTGATGCTGAAATCGCGCTTGATCTTTGTTTTTCTTTGTATCCATGCATTCTATTAGCTCTCCGTCTTATTATGGGTGTCATTGTATTAAGTGGGATCACTTAGTTACTGAGCTGTGCTGGAAGTGGTGAGCTGAGAACCCACACCTGGCCTCTCCAGTCTGGAGGTCTCAAAGTAGTTCATGCATTTTCTTATATAGTGGTAAGCTTGCCCCAAAGTGAGTGTCCCAAGCAAACCAGATAGATGCTACATGGTCCTTTAGGATCTAGCTTTTGGGCTTCTACAAGCATTACTTAGCATTCACGTATTAATTCCAAAACCTAGTTCATTCCTGGCTTTTATATGTAATGTATAGATCTTCCCTTTTTTTAAATAAACCTGATAAATTTCAGAGATCCTCCAAGCCAAGTCTCTTCTTATTATCTTACACTCTCCTATCTTACCCTGTCCAGAGCCCAGGTACTTGCTCCCATTGGAAGCAGGCCAGTCCTAACATATCTTTTCAGTACTGGTCACAACTTCGGATGCTAATAGAAATACAGAATCTTGGGCCTTTCCTAGACCTGTTGAGAATCTGAACTTCTGAGGGTGTGTCCCTGGGATCTGCATTTAATAAGTACTTCAAATCATTGGGATGGCCTCTGTTGTTTGAAACTTCATGTGGTTTTTTTTAACAACAAAAAAAAACATTCTATTGGCTTTTACACACTATAAAATTTCAGTATAATTTTAATCATACATGTAATATATGTTTTATGAAATTTTAGAAATTGCATTTCTACCACCAAACAATGACCACCATTAATAGTTTGGTGTAATCTTACTTTTTGATATTATCAAAAATTACAAAATTAGGATCATACTACATGTACTTTTTGGTAACTTTTCATTTAGTTAAATAGCATTGTATTTGTTAGATACAGGCTAATCAGAAACCCCAAATATAGCTGCTAAATAGTTTATTTCTGTCTCATGCTGCAGTTCAGATAACAGCAGCACAGCCTGGTGTAGGAGTGCTGTGACTGCTCCATGAGGTCATGCAGGGTCCCACGAGTAGCTCTGTCACTCTTGGGGTTCTGTCATTTTCTGCCTGGTGGAAGCTGCGTGTGTCACTTCCATGCCTGTCCCAGCCCATAGGGAGGTGGGAGAGCGGAAGGCCAGGGCAAGTGGCTCTGCTCTGCATGCAGGAGCTAGCTGAGAAGCCTGGCCACTCACAAGGAGAGGAGGGTTCTAACCTGACAGCCCTGTGCTCCAGCGAGCAAGCGTTAGGAATTCCATTACTGAAAAGAAGGAAATTATTAAAATTAGAGCAGAAATCAATGAAGTAGAGAATTAAAAAAATACAAAAATCAACAAAACCAAAAGCTGGTTTCTTGAAAAAATATACAAGATAGATAAACCATTAGCCAATCTAACCAAAAGAAAAAGAGAATCAACCCAAATTACCAAAATAAGATGAAAAAGGAGATATCACGACCGACAGTGCGGAAATACAGAGGATTATCAGAAACTACTTTGAAAAGATATACTCAAACAGAATGGAAAATCTTGAAGAAATTGACAAATATTTAGATGCATACAACCCTCCAAAATTGAATCAAGAAGATATAGAAAAAATAAACCAACCAATAACAATCAAATAGATTGAAGCAGCAATAAAGAGTTTACCATCAAAGAAAAGCCCAGATCCAGATGGTCTCCCAGGTGAATTCTATAAAACCTTTATAGAAGAGCTAATCCCAATATTTCTCATTTTATTCCATGAAATAGAAAGAAACGGGACTCTCCCAAATACATTCTATGAAGCCAATATCACATTAATACCAAAACCAAATAGAGACAGCTCAAGGAAAGAAAACTACAGGCCCATATCATTGATGAACTTAGACACAAAACTTCTAAACAAAATACTAGCAACACGCATTCAAAACCACATCAAGAAAATTATACACCATGACCAAGTCGGGTTTATCCCAGGAATGCAAGGCTGGTTCAACATACATAAAACAATCCATGTAATTCACCACATAAACAGAACCAAAGACAAAAATCACATGATCGTTTCAATAGATGCTGAAAAAGCATTTGACAGAATCCAGCACCCATTCATGCTAAAAACACGCAGAGAATCAGAATAGAAGGAACATACCTCAACATCATAAAGGCAATATACAATAGGCCCACAGCAAACATCATACTGAATGGGGAAAAACTTCGAGAATTCCCCTTAAAAACAGGAACAACACAAGGATATCCGCTATCACCACTCCTTTTCAGCATACTACTAGAGACTCTAGCCAGAGCAATAAGGCAAGAGAAGGAAATAAAAGGAGTACAAATAGGAAAAGAGGAGCCGAAACTATCTCTATTTCCAGATGACATGATATTATACTTAGAGGGTCCAGCAAACTCAACCAAGAGGCTTATAGAACTGATCAATAAATTCAGCAAAGTGTCTGGATACAAAATCAATCTTAAAAAATCAGAAGCTTTTTTGTACACCAACCATAAATCCACTGAAAAAGAAATCCAGATGTTTCCACTCACAATATCCCCCAAAACAATAAAATACTTGGGAATAAACCTAACCAAGGAGGTAAAAGACCTCTACAAGGAAAACTATAAAGCATTGAAAAAAGAAATTGAAGAAGATCTTAGAAGAGGAAAGATCTCCCATGCTCTTGGGTAGGCAGAATACATATCATCAAAATGGCCATTCTTCCAAAAGTGATCTACAGATTCAATGCAATACCCATTAAACTACCAAAGTCATTCTTCACTGACATAGAAAAATCTGTCCTTAAATTCATTTGGAACAACAAAAAACCCAGAATAGCCAAATTAGTTCTCAGCAACAAGAACCATGCAGGAGGCATCACAATATCTGACTTCAAACTATACTACAAAGCCATAGTAATAAAAACAGCATGGTATTGGCACAAAAGCAGACACATAGACCAATGGGGCAGAATAGAAGATATTGAAATAAAGCCACATACCTATAGCCAATTGACTTTTGACAAAGGGGCTAAAAACATCCACTGGAAAAAAGATAGCCTTTTCAACAAATGGTGCTGGCAAAACTGGCTAACCATATGCAGAAAAATGGAAATAAACCCCACCTTCTCACCTTGTACAAGAGTCAATTCAAGATGGACCAAAGACCTAGAAATCAGACCAGAGACCTTGCAGCTACATGAAGAGGGCATAGGTCCAACACTTCAACACATAGGCACAGGTAAAGACTTCCTTAACAAGACCCCAAAGGCACAGGAAATTAAAATGAGGATCAATACATGGGATTGCATTAAACTGAAGAGCTTTTGTGCAGCAAAGGAAACTATCAAGACTCTCAACAAAGAGCCGACAGAATGGGAGAAGATTTTTGCCAGCTATCCCTCTGATAGAGGACTAATATCTAGAATATACAGAGAACTTAAAAAAATCACCACTAAAAAAACAAATAATCCAATCAAAAAATGGGCAAGTGAACTAAATAGACACTTCACAGAAGAAGAAATACAAATGGCCCATAAATGTATGAAAGAATGTTCAACATCATTAGCAGTCAAAGAGATGCAAATCAAAACTACCCTGAGATATCACCTAACCCCAATAAGAATGGCAAACATTAAAAACACAAACAACAGCAAATGCTGGCAAGGATGTGGAGAAGCAGGAACTCTAATACACTGCTGGTGGGATTGCAAATTAGTGCAACCACTTTGGAAAACAGTGTGGAGGATCCTCAGAAGAATGGGAATGAACCTACTGTATGACCCAGCAATACCACTTCTAGGCATCTACCCAAAAGATCAGAAACCAAACTACCAGACTAATGCATGTGGGTCTATGTTTATAGCTGCACAATTCACAATTGCCAAACTTTGGAACCAGCCAAGGTGTCCATCAACAGATGAATGGATTACAAAACTATGGGATATGTACACAATGGGATTTTATGCAGCCATAAAGAAGAACAAAATTACATCATTTGTAGGGAAATGGAAAGAATTAGAGAACATTATGCTAAGTGAGATTAGTCAGGCACAAAGAGTGAAAAGTCAGATGTTCGCCTTAATATGTGGAAGCTAGAGAGAAGGAGATTTAGAAGGGACTCCAGACAAAGAAGAAGAAAACTTTAGATGAACAAAGAAGATGACCTAACTGAGGGAGTTGGGAGGGGGGTGGAGGGAAACACACTAAAGCACATGATGTATATATACAAACTTATAAGACTCAATCACTGTGCAAAGCACTAAAGGGAGGGAACAGGAAGGGAATGGGGTGGGATTTGAGGGAGGGCTAAATGGGCAATGTGTGCATGTATGATTCTTTTAACCAGACACCTATCAAATGTTTAATTACAATGCACCAATAAGTGGATATAAGTTGAAAAAAAATGTTAAAATAAATAAATAAATACCTATAAAATGCAAAAGAAAAAGAAGAAAACAAGGATGGGCATAGTGGGATAATTAGTCTTTGCCATAATAAAAAAAAATGCCTTTCCAGATCATTAACTAAAATTTAAAAGTATTCATAATGAGGACAGTTTTTGTTGTATGAATTTTTTTTCTTTTTGGCTATGATGGTATTTTTGCAATAGTGAGCCATCCTGGGAGAAGTATTCTTGTATTATATGTAGATTTGTCCTTAGACATCAGGAAGATTATTTTCTTAGGATGATACATTCAAAGGAATAGACAGTGTTGGGAGTGTACACATATCTTTAAGATTTCTGATACATATTATACTTTAGAAAAGTTTAACCTATTTAATTTTTCATTAGCATTCAATACTTAAAATTAACTTTAAAAATATCACTTCAGAGTTATCTGTTTTATTATAAGCATTTCCTCCACATAAGATTATCACAGAAGTACAACCATAGTGCATATTCAATTTTATTTTATGACTTTTCCCACCTATTACTATTTATGGAGATAAAGGCATTTCTGACAAAGAATGGCTGTTTTTTTTTTTAACCAGGCGCCACCATCTGGCCAAAACTTATAGTTTCCAGTTTATTTGATTTGCCAATTTGGGGTTTGATTCTTGACATATTTTAAATTTGGGTGTATAGAAGAAGTATGAATTTGCATGATTTCAAAAGTAAATGGATTTTTGTTAATATCTTTATATCATGTGTTTCTAAATATGCATACATTTAAATTTTGTATGCAGTGTCATTTCGTAGCTGTAGTATCCCCAGCTCATTAGAATTGTGCTGGCTTACAGTACCATTTGGTGATTATAGTGGTATCAGATCTCAAGAAAAAGTGTTCGTCAATGAAACCACTAAGTATAAACAAATAATATGCTATACATTCAGGGTGGATACATAGAAAACCTAATTATTTGTATGTATGTAAGTCAGGCATTTCTTAACAGGTATATAGCCCGAGAAATGTGTCATTAGATAACTTGGTCATTGTGCAGACATCAGAGTGTACCTACACAAACAAGTGCAGCTGTGACATGACTTGGTGTGGTCTTAGGAGGCCACTGTTGTACATGCAGTCCATCATTGCCTGAAACGGCATTATATCATGCACGCTGTGTATTTACCTGTCTCTCCAAATAAAATCACAAACTCTGGAAAAGTTTAAGATGCAGATTTCAGTGGAAAAGCACCGATTCAGTGTAATTCAAGGCATGTGTACAGTTGCTTTCTTGTGTCATGTAGCAGCTATTTTCCAGTCGTGCCGTGAGAAATTGAGTCAGACGATGCAGGAAAATCAAGCAGTTCCATTTTCTTTTAAATAACGATTTGGAAATGAACGAGTAAATGTGGATGTTGGTATAAAATTGGTTTCTGAGGACAGTGGCTAACTCTAGCAACCTGTGAAATTATCTCAAACTTCAGTGTCAGATAACTTTTTTTTCCCCAAATTATCTTTTTAGATGGTTAAATTAAAAAAGTTTCAAGCCTTTGACTGGGGAAGCAGTGCCAAGAATCATCTTCATTACAACCAGGTAAATGTTTCATTCTTTTAATTGAAATGGGCCCTGAAAGGAAGCCAACCTGGGTAGCCAGGATTCCGGTTGGGCCCAGATGCTCTGGGACGTGCTTGGGAGAGCTGGTGAGATGGTGTTTGCTTCCCAGGCTTTGCAGTTGGTGTGGTGGACCGGGCCTCTTCTCGTTACCCTTTTGCGGGCTCTAAATAAGAGCCACCACTGCTATGCATTGTTCAGAACAACCGTGAGCACAGATTCTAGAGCAGGTGGTCCTCGGTCCAGAACGTGCTCTCTGGGAGGCCTTGGCCAGATCACAGTGCTCACACCTCTCCCCTGCACAAATTAAACTGCCAATGTCTGAGCCTGTGTTTTTCTTATGTAATTCTCACAATGTGGTGACCTAGATGTGTTCCATTCATCCTTCCTTCCTTTTTTTTTTTGTGGTACCAAGGATTGAACCCAGGGGCATTCTACCTCAGCCAAACCCTCAGCCCTATTTTTAATTTTTCTTTATTTTGAAACAGGGCCTCTCTAAGTTGCAGAGGACCTCACTAAGTGACTGAAGCTGACTGTGAACCTGCGATCCTCCTGTCTCAAATCTCCCAAGTACTGGGATTATAGGCCTGCGCCTCTGCACCCAGATGGCATGATTATTTCTGACTTAAAAGTGAAGAAACAGTCTTAAAGAATCCATGACTCCTTTTACACCCAGAAGGAGAAAGTAGGAGGATTGACTCCAAAGCCCCTGTCTAACTACTTGCTTCTCCTGCTTCACATACACTCCCTGGGGAGAGCAACCTTCCCCACTGGGAATTAGTCATCGCTGTGCCCAGCATAGGGTGGCATAGAGTGGCAGCTCCACAGCTTGTATTCTTTTCTTGTGGGTTAGATTTTTGTTGTTGTCCTGGTAATGACAACCTGAAAAGTATACTAAAAGTGATCTTTGAAATTTAGTCTCTTATTCTCATGTCAGATGTACGAGATGGTGTTTAATGGAGATGGTGTTTATTGTGATTTTGAAAATGGTAACAGTGGCAACAAACCTTTCTCTCTCTCTCATTGTAGAGTTACCCTCCCACGTACAATGTGAAGGACATGCTTGTGCCCACTGTCGTGTGGAGCGGGGGTCATGACTGGCTTGCAGACGTCAACGACGTCAACGTCTTGCTGACTCAGATCCCCAACTTGATGTACCACAAGCGCTTTCCCGAGTGGGAACACCTCGACTTCCTCTGGGGCTTGGATGCCCCTTGGCGACTCTATAAGGAAATTATCCATCTGATGAAGAAATACCTATGAAAGCCAGACTAGAGACATGGGCCACCAAGTCATCAGAAAGTGTGTTTGCTTGATTTCTGTACTTTTTCTTTGTTTTCCCAGGTCTTTTGTATTTTAATACACAAGGAAATTATAACTTTGAAGATGCCCAATTCTCTCTAGTTAGGATTAGAACACACTATATTTTGTTTACTTATGACTGAATATACAGCTAGTATCTCAACCATTATTCAGTCCTTTTAAGTCTTTTACAAGTATTATTGACATGTGAAAAGGACATGATAACCATTCCATTCTGCTTACAGTGTATAACCTGCTCTGTTGCCTTTTTATACCTACCCAGGACAACACGTCTTGGAAATTTCAACTGTGTTGGTAGCTGGTAAATAATCTGTCACTGACTTGAGCAGTATAAAGAGTACCCAGTTCTCATCTCTTTGCCTTAAAGTGCTCTTTAGTCTTGTATTTAGGGATCTAAATGACACCTTTTCATGTTTTTATGCCCCAGGAATTTAGTCAAATCCAGTGATATCCCAGCTATGCTAGTAATAAAGACCCTATAATGAGTTTTATCAAATCTAAATAGCAAATGTTTAAATTGCTCAGGCTAAGCAAAGTAGTTTGCTAGAGTCTTCAAAAATATTGCACTGATTAAAACATTTATAAGTAGGTTGAAGATGGATACACTCAGTTGTCTATGTTCATGAACACTAGATTGTGTGGCAGGCCATAATTCTACTTGTCTAGAAATCCTGTGGAAAGACTATACCACTATTTTTCCAGAAATTAACAAACTCTTGAGTCCAGGTGCTGGACTCAGTGCCGGACGTCTGTGAAGCCAAAGCCCTGTGGTTGCCATGAGAAGTGTCCTAATTCATTTTCACTCAAGTGAAATGTGAATGTGAATGTTTTCACATTAAAGTTCAACTCAGGAATTCATTTATGTGTGTCCATATTTTTAATAAACCTGCTTTGCATCTCTATATCAGGAAGCCCGTATTTGTGTACTTTTCTTGTAGCATTGTTTCCTTACAAGACTGTCAGATGGACAGATGACAATTGATGGGATTTTCTGATATAGTTACTTTAGCTGCAATAACAAACAATGCTTGGCATTGACTAATACATGCAGGCAGTCTTAATACTACTTTGTAACATTTGAAAGGTCTTATTGAAACTTCAGTAAAACCCAGTGAGCCTCATAGACCTGAAGGAGTGTGTGTGTGTGCATTTTATCCTTTCTTTAATGGCCATTCTATTTTTCCTTTATGGGGGGGAGAGACATGTGCTTTTCTTTCTCATCTCCCCTTCTTCCTTCCTCCTGGTGAACCTCACTGATATTGCTTCTTGAATATTTGTTCCTTCCCCATGGAAGGAGAAAGGGCTCTCGAGCTGAAGGAGAACTGGGGATGGTTTTGAAACATGGGCTCAGACATTATCCTGCATGGTCCAGGTAATGAGGCTGTGGGTAGAGACTAAGCAGCAAAGAACTCCATCTGCAGGCAGTGGCTGGCTGCAGGTAGGACCATGCATTTGAAAACTGTCCATCCAGCTCCCTCCTTGAACAAATGAGTCAACGGAGGCCAGCAGAGGCAGCTCACACCTGAGAGCCCCCAAGACAGCAGAGACAGCTCACACCTGAGATCCCCAAGACAGCAGAGGCAGATCACATCTGAGAACCCCCAAGACAGCAGAGGCAGCTCACATCTGAGAACCCCAAGACA
>PVJS01000957.1:0-96453 GCA_004027185.1 Glis glis
ACTGAATTAGTGGTTGCTCCAATCCTAAGACTCCAGCTCTTAGACCGTTCGACCAGCTACTGGTTCCTCTGACCCTCCACGTGCAGTCAGAACCTGGGACTACATTGCTGCAAACTGTAAGCCATCTGATAAATCCTTTTTTTAAAAATATACTCATTCTGTGTATTCTGTTAATCTAGAGAACCCTGTCTAATACACAGTCACAGAAAGTGAAGGCTCATATATTTTCTTTCATATGTGGAAGCTAGGGAGTAACAGGATACCAGAGGGACTTCAGATAATGGAGGAGAAACTGCAGCGGAGCCAGGGAAAAGATCAAGGGGAAGGGATGGTGAGAGAGAATCAATGAAGGAAGCACTTCCATTGACATTATGCACATGTGTGAGAATACCAATGTCAATCTCAGTATTCTGTATAGGGCAGGGGGAGTGGGGAGGGAGCTGGGGCAAAACTCATCAAGTTCTGTGTGCGTGTATGTCACCATCACTACAAACTACACTATGATGTGAGGCTGTAATGCACCAATAAAAATATTTAAAAAACAAAAACAAATGCCTATTATGTGGCTGACATTGTTTAGGTTTTTCGGTATAAAGGAGAAAATAACAAAAAGCATGTTTTCTACTAGGCATGATGGTGTACTCCTGTAATCCCAGTACTTGGGATGCTGAGACAGGAAGATCACAGGTTTGAGGCCAGCCTCAGCAAATTAGTGAGGACCTCAGGAATTTAGTGAGATCCTGTTTCAAAAATAAATAAATAAAAAGTACTCAGGGTGTAGTTTGGAAGTAGAATACACCTGGTTCTGATCCCAATTTAAAAACAAACAAATATGTTTTCTCCTTTTATCAAGCTCACATTCTAATTAGGAGAGATGGATAATAATAATAACTGCATATTTCAACAGGTGTTGAAAAGTGTCCAGGGAAGAGAAAGGAGGACCCATCCTATATATTCAGTCTCCTCTCTGGAAGCATCCTGTGTCCTGAGACCATCTCATTCTCTTTCTCTTCTTCCCTCCTCACCTCTTCTGTGTTTGGTGTAGTGTACAATGGATTTGTATTGGGTTGAACTTGAGTTCATTAGTGAAAACCGCGTTTTAGGCAAAATGGTTCAACCTTTTGCTTCAGTTGCCTACTCTGAAAGGGAAATTGTTGATATTTATTTGGATGTTATCTGGTTGATGAAATGATTTATTTACAAAACACTGCTGTGTCCTGGACAATGAACAGGCTCCATCAGATGTCATTGTTGTTTTTCAGGAACATTTTCACAAGCCTTGTATTAATTGACTTTTATATGAAACATGACCTGGAGAAAAAATATGTTTTAAAAGAATTCAGTAAAATATTGTTACTCTGGGCCACCTGTGGAGATATGCAAATAGTCTTGGTACATCAAACTAGACATTGTATGGTATTCATTAAAAGCAGGTTTGCCTCAGAAATTATTTAAACACTTCTAATAGATTTTGGGACAACAAAGGATCAAAATTTCCTTCTTGATGAGTAATTTTAAAATATCCAAGGTCACAAGAAGTAGTTTGACATATTCACATAAATAGTAACAGAAAAAAATATCATCCCATCCTAAGGACTGTGATGGAAAAGAACTTAGAGTCTTTTAGTCCAACCCTTTATTTTACAAATTAGACCCATAGAGGAGGAGTGACTTGCCAAACATGTCACAAAGAGTTGGCAGAGTAAGCACCAACCTCCAACTTCCAGTCGGCAGCACAATTCGCAAGAGCCAAATTATGAAACCGAACTAGGTGCCTGTCAACAGATGAATAGATGAAGAAGAGGTGGTGTATACACACAATGCAGTTTCAATCAACCACAAGAAGAAGAAAATTATGTCATTTGCAGGAAAATGAATGGAACTTGAGAACGTTAATTTGATCTCTACGTGAGGTCAGCCAGCCTGAGATGGTCAAAGGTAGTATGTTTTCTCTCACATATGGAAGCCAGAGAAAACTAGGAAACAAGAAGGGGACTTCAGATAAAATAGGAGAGAGACCAGTAGAATAGTAGAATAGGAGGGGGCGTAGAAAGGGGATGGATGGGGAAAAGGAAGCTTGAGGGAGGAAACATACCAAATAATGTTATGTTCATATATGAAAGTGTCACTACTCATCTCACTAACATGTAGAGGGAGCGAGGGGAGCCGGGGGAGATCCAGAGGGAAATGCCCAGTGCTGTGTGCATATAGAAATATATTACTTTAGCCAAGCGTGGTGGTGCACGATCGCAGGTTCGCGGCCAGCTTCAGCTACTTAGTGAGGCCTCCACAACTTAGTGAGACCCTGTTTCAGAAAAAAGAACAAAAAATAGGGCTGGGGGTGCAGTTCAGAGGTAGAATGCCCCTGGGTTCAATCCCTAGTACTGCAATAAAAGAGAAATATATTACTTTGAATCTATGCTGTATAATTACAATATACCAATAAAATTATTTTAAAAAGAAGAGAAAAAATCTTTGCTTTTTCTGCCTTCTGACTAGAAAGGGATCTGTTGCCTCACAAAAGAAAATGATCTCAGTCCACAATACCTTTCTAAAGTACACATATGCATGTTTTCATAGTTTCCTGCCTTTGGGTAAATACATGACATTAAGTAATGCTTTTATGTTATTACCCTAGTGACTTGTTTGGGTGTTTAAAGGTTTCCTTGACCTTTACTCCCACATGTTAAGCGTGACAAACTGTTGTCCTGATCAGCCCTTTCTGCAGTAACCTATTCCACATTCCAGGTTAACCCTATTTTCTATTTCACACCATTGATAGTAACAGCCTCCCCAAAAGACCAGAAACTCGGCACTAACAGACAAGTTTTCCCCCACATAATAGAGTCTTGAGAAGGAGCAGAGACTCAGATGGAGTTTAATGTGAAGACTGGATCAGAGATGAGAGAATTCAGTCAAATGCTGACAAAAGAAAAATATCCTAAAAGGAGGGTGAGCAACAGCTGGCAGAAAACTTTATAAGCACCCTGGCAATAGAGCTTTCAGACCTGCTCTGGGGAAATTCAACACCCCATCTGAGGGGCAGGAAGCAGACTTGAGGAAAACTCTGTAACTAGCCAAGACAAATCGATGAGACATTTTCAGAGTCTTCAACGGCACACATGACGCCCGAGACGTTTACACTCCTTCCTCTTCTAAGTTGTTTGGGAGTTTTATAATGAGGAAATATGAGAAATCACAAAAGTAATAAGCTCACTCTCATATAGCTGTGAGGAGAATAAAATAAGGCCACTTCATAAAATTCCTCCTTTATGATATTTCCCTTTCAAAAATACCAAAGAACCTCTTCAGAAATATTAGTTTGGCAAAGGTTAACTTGCATTTGTGTTGCCCTGAGTGAAATGAAAGTTATTTTATGCTAATGTCATTTGAAAAAATGACAAGCTAAAAAAGTAATACAGGTCATAATAATAAGTGCAATCATACAGTGTTGGCATCCTCACCACCATCGCCCAGGCCTGGCCGCCATCACCGCTGAACTCATTTTCGGAAAAGGATTCCTAGCTGCTCTGCCTGGTTCCGACCCTGCCCTGCTCTGGCTGGGTTTGGAAGTGTAAATCGGATCGTGTCTTCCCTCTTTCCTCTTAGAAGAAAGCCAATCTTTCTGCCTAAGTCACAGGCCCTGGTCGGTGTACCCTCTTTCTCCCTCCTGCCCATCCTCCTCCCCCATGCTCATGGTTCTCCTGCCACCTGGGGCTGTCCCTCTTCTTCAATATGTCCAGCTCCTTCCCATCTCGGGGCCTCTGCGCTTGGTGTCCCCTCTGCCTAGAGCACTCTCCTCCCAGGTCTTTGCCCCTCTCTCTATTCCTCCTTATTCCCGTATTCCAGTCTCTATGATCTTTCCAGAAAGATCTTTCCTCAATTACCACCTCCACCTCCCCTAAATTCTCACCCCTCACCATCTCACCCAGGCTTTGTACCCCATTGTATTCATCACTCTCTGATGCTACATTACGTATACCCCTATTTATTGTTTAGCATCGTCTTTCCTCACTCTAGTGTAGATACCAAGCAGCAGGAACTTACCTTCTTCAACATTATCTCTCCAAAGTCCACCGTAAGGTCTGGCACATAATAGACACTCTTTAAGTAGTTACAGAATGAATCAGTGAATAGGAAAAATGACTTAATAACTATCTACCATGCACTGGCTGCTTATTTATACTACACTAAGCACACATATACACACACACAAAACATAAACCCCACCAGGTAAGTATTGTTCCCATTTTCTTATAGAAGGAGAAAAATTCAGAGAGGCTGAGTAAATTTTCCAAAGTTGTACAGAAAATAAGTGGCTGAACCAATAATGAAATCCAAATCTAAGCCAGAAGTGGTGGTGCATGCCTGTAATTCCAGTACTTGGGAGGCTGAGACAAGAGGATTGCAAGACCAATCTCTGAAACTTAGTAAGACCCTCAGCAACGTAGGAGACCCTGTTTCAAAAAACAAAAACAGTAGGGGTTGTAATTCAGAGGTAGAATGTTGTTGGGCTTAATCCCCAGTACCAAAAAATAAAACATAAAAAAGAAATCCAAATTTAAATGACTCACAGTTCTATTATGCAACATAATGTTTGACTATGTCAATAAGTTAATAACAATCATAGAAAATATTACATGGTATTTCTCAATGCCAGAGACTTTCATAAGTACTGTAAATGTATTAGCTCTATTAATTCTCAAAATGACCTATTGATATTGATACTTTACCTCCTCTCATAGATAAAGAAGCTGAGGCTCACAAAGGGTAAGTAATTTGCTCAACATAATAGAGCCAGTAAGTGCAAGAACTGGGAGTCAAGACCAGGACATCTGGATTTAGAATCTGTGCTTCTAATTTTCAGGTATATATGTGAGATCAGATGGATCCTTTGTATCATTTCTACAGTGAGACAAGTAAGGCACAAATGATGTCATTGTCCCTAGGAAGATCACACTGCATCGTTCCTGTAGGGCATCAATGCCCCACACAGACTGTCTCAGAACCCAGAGCACATAGGAGAGCTAGGAGATACTTAGAGGAGGCTGCACACTACTATGCTGGGGGGAAAAAACGTGAGGAATAATACATAATTTTTCTTTCTTTCTTTCTTTCTTTCTTTCTTTCTTTCTTTCTTTATTTCTTTCTTTCTTTTTGATACTGGAGATTGAACCACCTAGGGGTGTTCTACCTCCAAGGTACAGGCCCAGCCCTATTTTATTTATTTTAAAGCAGGGTCTTGCTAAGTTGCTGAGGGTCTCACTAAGTTGCTAAGGCTGGCCTTGAACCTGTGATCCTCCTGTCTCAGCCTCCCAAGTACTGGGATTATAAGTGTGTACCACCATGCCCAGTTTAGGTAATATTTTTCTTAAAAAGTTTACAAAGCACTTTGGCAGAAACTTCCCCGACTAATTTTAATAAAAAATATTTATTTTAGATAAAATAGTCATGCCAATCAACTTACCTTATACCAAATCGCTTTGAACCAAATATTTTCATGAGCGAGTAGGTGTGCCTGGGTTTCATACCCATTTGGAAGACAAGGAAATTGAAAATCAAGGAAGTTAATGGACAAATACCAAATAATGTCATCAAGACTCAAATCTAGATCAATTGTTCCAAAGCAACTCTGACTGAAGGGGAAAGTTTGCAGGAAATGATTAGTACAGCTGCCCCAAGGGTTCTATCTTTACAGGGCCCTGCTTCCAAGATTCCCCCTTGGCTGCTGCGTGGAAACTCGAATTTTGGAACATTCATTAAGTGGTAAGATTCAACTGCTATGCCAGCTTGCTGAAAAGTACATAAATAGTTTATATGTGAACACCCACTTTCTGTCTTAGAACCTAGAACTTTAGTGAGCCAAGGTTCCTTTGGGATCAGCCCCCAGCAAAACCCCCTCAATCTGGAGTCACACTCTTACCTGGGCAGATTCATTGCACACACGTGGGTGCATTTTGGGGTGGGGATATGAAAATGTATTGCTACTGTGTTTTCACCAACAAAATTTATGATCTGGATCTTTCCTTCTTGCCTTTGCATAGGGCAAAGAGAGACATTGGCTACTTTAACAACCTTGAAGCAGACCCCAGGAATGTCACCAAAAGCATGACTTTTCCGACCAAATCCAGCAACCAGAACTTCATTTTCCTCAATGAAGTTCAAACAACCATCATTAGCTACAAAAGCTGTGGTTTTCTTGCTGTTCTAGAAGAGCGTGTTGTCTGTGAGCTCTCACAGGAGGGACAGAACACAGGAAGCCTGCGTATGGGTTTCTTTAGACTCTGCTTGGAAATGAGCTTTTTCCCTTACTGATCTCACTGTGTATCCCTACTGTGCTGCTGTCATAAGCCATAACTGTGAGTATGATGTTGAAATCTGTGCATCCTTCTTGTGGCTCGCCCAATGTGCAGGTGGTCCTGGGGGTCCTTGAGGTGAAAGGTGATAGTAGAATGAGAGGAGCTGACTAAGGTGATGAAGACATAGTAGAGTGAAGGTCCCACTGTGTACACACCTGGGAGTCAAGAGATTTGCTGGGGTTACATCAGATCTCAAAATTTGCACCTCAAGTAGGAAGCCAGCACCTCTGGCATGAAATTCACTGGTACAAATAGTAGGGCTGTGCCTCTAATAAAGAATTGTTAGTAGTTTATTCCCTATCAGGCAAAAGAGGCCACTTGAGCAATTGAAGTATAAACCCCAACATTTTCCAAGAGAGTTAAAATTAGCATAGAGAATTTGGCTTTCCTTGGATGCAACTCTGCATACTGATTAGTAGCCCAAAGAGGCAAATTTATTCAAATCTACCTCCCTAAAATAAATGTCATCTTTCCCAGGGGAGTAAAATGGTGTGGAACTATATATAGGGTACACCATTTAAAATTCCTTTTTCAGGAAAATTTCTCTGCACATTCCTTTGCATTAGATGTATTTTTAACCTGGGAGGCAGCTGAACCTCATTTCAAAAGTGATGGCTAACTAGCTAAGCATGGTGGTGCACGCTTGTAATCCCAGAACATAGAAGGCTGAAGACAGTAGGATCGCAGGTTCGAGGCCAGCCTAGGCAACTTAGCAAGGCCCTGTTACAAAATAAAAATAAAAAGGACTGAGGCATAGCTTGGAGGTAGAATGCCCCTGAGTTCAATCCCCAGTACAAAAACAGTGATGGCTAACTAATCCCTTGGTTCTTACTGTGATACCATGTTGTGCAATCTATATATCCACTGTGCTTTTTATGTCAAGCAAACTTTTAATAGATGTCTACTTCATGGCAAATTTACTTTGGTATTTTAATGATCCAGATCATTTCTAGCCCTAAACACATCAGCTTTCTTTTAATACTTCCTTCCCCTGGGTCAAGTTTTTCAGAAAGAGTCTTGACTTACACACACACACACACACACACACACACACACACACACACACACACACTTCTAGCAAGGGATATTTGAAATCAGAAAGCACTTATATAGAGCTACACTCCTTCCTCCCCTTCAAATGACTAAGAGAGAATGACTCATATACAAAAGACCCAGTAGTGCACACCTGTAATCCTAGTACTTGGGAGGTTGAGAGAGCAGTGTTGCAGGTTCAATACCAGCAAGCAATAACTTAGTGAGACCCTGTTTCAAAATAAAAAATCAAATAAGGCTGGTAGCGTAGCTCAGAGGTAGAATGCTCCTGGGCTCAATCCTCAGTACCACACACAAACATACACAAAAGACCAGTATCCCAATCTTGCCATCACTGAGGCAGGGCTAAACTCATGCCAACAGGGGAAATATCTTTTCCATATATTTGTGTAGACTAGTTTTTTTGGGGGGAAAAAAAGGTGCTCAGATTGAGAAAGTGTACTCTTTCCTTACAAAGCTGAGAGGAAAAGTGGTGGTAATTGAAGGTCATACCATCTCCTTCACACACAGAATCTACCAATACCTCTCCACTCTGCCTTGGGGGTCATCAAATTCTGATTATAACAGGAGAATCAAAGTCTAGTATTTACAAGTTACTAGAATATTCAGAAAGAGAAGGAACCTTTTGCTTCTTCAGTGAGAACTAAAACTTCCTGGGGAATGGCAGGTCACCAGACTCCATGAGTCCCAAAACAGGGCCTCTGGAGAAAGAGGGACATTGAGAAGAGATGGTAGTCAAACAGAAAGAACAGCACGTGGCTCACACTTTTCTAAGCCACGTGTCTATGTTCAAAGTGCCTCCTTCCCAGTGCAATGCCATGGGTTCTGAGGGAAGCTAGGAAATCAGGACATGTGTTGGAAAGAGTGGCTAACTATTTCCAATCATCTCATGAAGTCTGTAGGTAGTGATAGGAAGACGTTTCCCCCACTGAGATTACTACTAAGTGGCACCTAATGGCATAGTCTTCCAAGGACCACCAGGACCCTTCCTAGAACATGGGAGACAATTAGATAAGTCTGTCTAGACCAGAAGTTTCTAAAAGTTAGAACGCATATTTCTTCTTTCGTATGCCATTTTTTACTCCAGGCAAGGTAGCTGCTTAACAATGGGTTTCTCAATAAATGAAAGAGAGTTGATTCCTTTATCTAAAACGCTGCCATCTCTACCTTTATTTGGGCCTGTTAAAAATTATACATTTTGAAAATCCTTGACAAAGGTTTTCCTAATTCCCCTGTCTATATATAATTTCTCCTCCTTGGAATACCTATTGTGTTCAATTATGTTGGTGGTAATTATCTACATAAGTTTAAAATAAAGACATTTGTTTATTTTACTTTTAACCTTTTCCCCACTGAACTCATACTATAAGGTCCTCAAAGATCAGGTACATCTTCTGTCATCTGGCTGAGTTAGGGTGGAAAGCATAGTATCTTGCATATTAGAAGTTCAGGTGATCTTAATTGGATTTTTTTTTTTTTTTGCGGTACCGGGGATTGAACCCAGGGGCGTTCTACCTCCGCGCTACACCCCCGGCCCTATTTTTTTATACTTTATTTTGAAACCGGGTCTCACGAAGTTGCAGAAGGCCTCACTGGGGGGGGGGGGGAGAGAGAGAGAGCTGAGGCTGGCCAGGAACCCGGATCCTCCGGTCTCCGCCTCCCAAAGTACTGGGATTACAAGTGTGCGCCACCACGCCCAGCTTAATTGGATTTTATACACATGCAAAATAGTCTGCAGGTTATTTTCTCCTATTTTTACTTCTTACATGACAGAGTTATCTTTAAATAATATCACAATATTCATACCCCATTTTATTGTGTAAAACAAATAATTATTGCCATACTTATTAGGTATATTGCACAGTGGTATCATAATATAGCACCACATATTTCCATTTTCTGCCACAAACACTACAATCTCTTCTTTTATGAACATTTTTGCTATTTGGGGGAAGATCTATTTCTCCCACCCCTGGGCTGGATGGATATGTTCATTTTATCTCTTAACCTGATGTTAGACATCACGCTGAACTGGATACACTCAGTAGGAATCCTGAGGATAAAGGTTGTCTCACTGGATAACTCGTTAATCCACATCAGCCAAAACACATCTGACTTCTCATTTGTAAAATGAGATTTTAAAACCTTCATCATTATTTATTAAGCATCCACTATACCCTGGGAACCTAATAAAAGAGACTGCATTCAAAGAGCTTAAAAATAAGACCTCACTTGCAGTAAGGGGACATGGTGGGAACTCTCACCCCAGGGTCACTCCATTTCCAGCACTTTACATATTAAAAGGTACTAGTCTTATATGGGCTCAGATGCACAATTTGTAATATGGCTAGCAAATGATTCCTTAAGAGAGAGGTTGTATCTCAGTGGCAGGGAAATGCCAGGATTAGAGACCCCACAGCTGGAGCAGTCTAATAATAGAGGAAAACAATTTTAGTAGTTAGTGCAGAGCATTAAAAGTTTTCCAAGAGATGTTGTGTGCATATATGAACGTATTACTTTGAATCCAAGAGAAAATCAAAAATTTGAAAAAATATTTTGCAGGGAGAATAAGGCCCTTCCTTTTGCAGAGACATGAATAAGTCTTACATATCAAGACGAATACTGTAAACGCTTTCTGTATTCCTATAAGAAAGAATTGCCTAGTTTGTAATCACACCAAGTACAATAACCACCAAGTCTATATTCAAGTCACAAAATTCCACCCAAAACAAATCATGCCCAGACTCTTAAACAGGTTTATTTAAAAACAAATCCGAATTTGTCTACGTTTCACTCCAGGCCTTTCTGTCCTTAGCTGTCTCATGTTCAAATCAAGTCATAGAGGAGTAGCATTATTTACTAAATCAATTCATCAAAAAATATCTTTTAAAATTAAGAATTGATTTTTATCTTTGGCCCCTTTCCTTTTATCCCATTGCATTTATCTGA
Source organism: Glis glis (assembly GCA_004027185.1). Lineage (NCBI taxonomy): Eukaryota > Metazoa > Chordata > Mammalia > Rodentia > Gliridae > Glis > Glis glis. The sequence goes on from PVJS01000957.1 coordinate 10,362, forward strand.
GTGAGTGGGGAGTTTTTATTTTCCCTTACTATAGAATTAGTTAAACCCAAAGTACTTGTTTTTATGTAATCAACACCAGTGGGACAAGCATCAAATAATTCTAATAAGCATCCATGGTTAAATCATGTTTTTAAATGTACTGTCTTTTTTTAGTTTCCTTTTTAACTTACAGCTTATCAAGGTAGCAGTTATTTTTACTATTTCTACCTCATTTGTTGCATAGTCACAGAATGTAGAATTCATGGGAACCTTGGTGATCATATAATCCAATCCATTCATTTTACAGGTAAGAAGAAGAAAGACATTTAATAGCAGTGCAACATCCTGTGATCCCAAACCTGTTGTTCTTACCCCTTTATAAGACCTCCTACCTGCCACAGAGTGTTCCTAAGGGGGAAATCTTCAGCTTTATTCTCAACTGGAATGCAGCATTTTTCTTAGGAAAAAAATCCCTTAGAAAAAGATCAATTAATCTTGATAATCAAAATCCAGCTCCCAAGTATTTGAAATTACACATATCTAAGAAATTTAGTTTAGGTAAATGACTTCCTATTAATTATCCCCTAAATACATCTTCATGTTTATAGAAAAAATAAAATTACAGTTAAAACTCCAAAGAAGTATGTGCTGTCTGCAAAATACAGCTTCATATGGAATGTTATTTTTTTTATTTTGTCAAATATAATTTGCAGTGGTGTATAAACACATTTTCTATTGCAATTGAAAGTTTATTTTTTTCATTTCCTTAAATAAAATTCATAGTATATGGAGAAAACACTTAAAAGAAGGTGTATTTAAAAGATGTAGTTCTCTATTCTGTTCTTATAATACTTTTCTTGAAATGAAGCACCCTGTACCAAACTTGAGAATTAGCACTAACTTTAAAAAGGCAGTCGGTTTTGAGTGGCAAAATAATGCTCCAGAAGGAAATAAAATCATCTGATAAGTATAACAAAAATAGTTAGCATTAAAATCTGTAAAAAAAAAATTCCAGGCATGGTGGCACACTCCTGTAATCCCAATATTCGGGAGGTTGAGACAGGAGGATCACAGGTTTGAGGTCAGCCTCTGCAATTATGTGAGATCTTGTTTCAAAATAGAAGGGGATGAGGGTGTAGCTCCGAGGTGGAATGACCCTGGATTCAATACCCAGTACCAAAAATAAAACTGTGAAACAAAAATTGCTATAAACCAGGTGTGGTGGCACACACCTGTAATCCTAGTACTTGGGAGGATGAAGCAGGAGGATCATAGGTTCGAAGCCAGCCTCGATAATTTAGTGAGGCCCTCAGCAACTTAGTGAGACCCTGTTTCCATGTAAAAAATAAAATAGGGCTGGAGGTGTATCTCAGAGGTAGAATGCCCCTGGGGTCAATCCCCAGCAACCCCTACCCCACAAAAAATTGCTATAAGTGATAGAAATGTTTTCTTAGTCAATAGAAAAATATTCATTATTAAATGTCATATAATAGGTACATTTATTTATGAAAATAGTATTTCATTTGAAAGTATAAGATTAACTAGTTTCAATGGCATATGTTATTAGTATGGATTAAATATAAATTCATAAATCTTTATAAAAACAAACCTAAATGTAAGCCTCTTGAAGTCAAAACCTATACCAGTCATAGTTATGGTTGATAGTTTCAAGATTTAACACCAGCCCCTGACATGCAGAAAGTACCTAGTAAAAATATCTCAACAAAAGTGAAAGTGCGAGTACTTTCTGTCCCATCAGGATTCTTAATAATGCTGAGGTAAGTTTCAGCAGAAGTAGGACTTATTAGATGGCATTCACTAACCTCTAGAACTCCCCTAAGAACCAGAATGGCTCAAGTTCCAAGTCTCTATGCCCAGAAACAATTCTCAAAACACAGAGTGGGACTATTCCAGGAAAGAACCCTTTGCCACTGCCACGGAGCACACACGCCATGGCTCTCCCTGCTCACATGGGACTGTACTGGTGCCTGAACCTTGAAACTATCATCTGCTTCTCGCTATGCAACCAGCAGCAACCAATAGACAGGGCTCACATTCTGCTTTCTATTTCTTCCCCTCGTCCTAGAATGATGATCTGCTTCCTAGGTGAGGGTTTTACCAAATACTTCCTTCCTGAAAATAACATAGTTCTATCCTTCCAGTTTCTATTTTCTCACCACCAATCAATCAATCATCAAACCAATATTATATAATTTAGGTTTTTGTTATAGAAGTACCCCAATTTTAGTCTAAACTTATGTACCAGTCAGCAGGCTGCAATAACCAAAAATAAAAATTAAAGATAAAAACATCTAAAAGTAGCAGCCAACAGACACAACAAAAATATTTGTTTCTCCTTCTTACTACATGTCCAATTTGGGTCAGCCTGGAGGCTCTGCCCATTGTAATCACTCAACGGACCAGTCTGATAGAAACCCAATTGCAACATATTTTCAAAGATTGTGAGTCAGATAAAGAACATAGCAGACCACATGAGATATTAAAGCTTCTACCTGCATTTCACTGACTAAAGCAAGTCCCATGGTAATACTTAACTCAAAAAGGGGAAGAAAAATTACAATCCTGTCATTGCCTAATAAGAAAATCAAACATAATTTGTGTATAATATTCATGACTAAACATCTTCGAAAGTATACTAGTCCATTTTATGTTACTGTAACAAAATACCTGAAGCAGGCTAATTTTATAAAGACAAGAGGCTTACTTAGCTCACAGTTCTGATGTTCAAGGGCATGGACTAGCATCAGCTCTACTCTGATGAGAACCTCACAGCAGACAGCATCACAATGGTGAGAATGCACATGGGAGGAAGACATCAGACTGCCGAACAGGAAGCCAGAGAGCAATTCAGTGGTCAGGCTTGCTTTTATAACGACTTGCTTCCTAGAGGGTTCAAGAGTCCCATGAGACCTACTGCAATCCCTTTCAATGGCAGCTCCTCCAATGACCTAAAGATCTCCCTACAGATTCCCCCTCTTAAAGGTCCCACTACCTCCCAACAATGCTACACTGGAGACCAAGCTCCCACAACATAAGGCCTTGGGAGACAGAAACTATATCCAAATCATAACAAGAAGGCAGGGTTCATAATGTAAAATATTTTTGAAACATAGGAAATATGTTCTAAAGATTCTGATTGAGCCAGGTGTGGTGGCTCACACCTATAATCCCAGTACTTGGAGGCTAAGACAGGAGGATTGCATGTTCAGGGCCAGCTTCAGCAATTAACTGAAACTTAGTTGCTGAAACATCAGCAACTTAGAAATCCCGTTTCAAAGTAAAAAATAAAAAGGGCTGCGGGTGTAGGATAGAGGTAGATTGAACCCCTGGATTCAATACCCAATACAGAAAGAAGAAGACGAAGAAGACAAAGAAGACAAAGAAGGAGAAGGAGAAGGAGAAGGAGAAGGAGAAGGAGAAGGAGAAGGAGAAGAGGAAGAGGAAGAAAAAGAAAAAATGATTCTGAGTGGACACCAAAAAAATAACAAATATTTCCTTCAGTACCTGAAATAGTTGCTGTCAAATATTTATCAACAATAATTCTTAAAAATATTTATTTCTTGCTGGGTGTGGTGGCGCACGCTTGTAATCCTAGGAGGATCCGCGTTCGCAGCCAGCCTCAGCTCTCTCTCTCTCTCTCTCTCTCTCTCTCTCTCTCTTTCTCTCTCTCCTTAGCGAGGCTCTTCTCAACTTCATGAGACCCGGTTTCAAATTAAAGTATAAAAAATAGGGCCAGAGGTGTAGCGCAGAGGTAGAACGCCCCTGGGTTCAATCCCCGGTACCGCAAAAAAAAAATTTATTTCTTAACTTAGTCTAAATTAAAGATAGAAAACTATTGAGGACTCAGTGAATCATATTTGATGTAGTAATTTCAATTCATAGTGGATAAACCCCAGAATGCCCACCAATAATTGTAATTTCCTGGTGTCCACATCTGTGTGTAATCCCCTTCCCTGGAACATGGAGGGATGTGTAACATGCCTTTAATAGAATGTGTCAAAGGGAATGGATTGATTTTGATTTTGTTTCATTAGTTTTGTGTGGGTTTGGTACCAGGGATTGAATCAGAAATGTTCTACCTCTGAGCTACACCCCAGCCCTGTTTTATTTTTCATTCTGAAATGGGGTCTATCTAAGCAGTGGTCTCAAACCTGCAATCCTCCTGTCTTAGCTTCCCAAGTACAGGCGTGCACCATCACACTCAGTTGTGTGTATTCTTTTAAGCTACTAAATTTGGGAAGATTTGTTACACAGCAATAGAAACTAATACACCAGCTTACTAAAATTCAACTTTATTGTAAACCCTTATGTGTGTTTTGCATAATTTTTCTTACTTTTTTGAATTGACTTTTTTATTTTGGTAAAGTTACAGAAAAGATGTAAGAATGATGCAGGGAAAACCAATACACCCTTTTATCAGATTAATCAAATGCTCACATTTTGTCCATTTGCTTTATTGTCTACTCTCTTACATATATATATATATATATATATATATATATATATATATATGTGTATGTATGAATAAAAAGGTTTTCTGAGCCATGTGATAATAAATTGGAAAGTTGCTTCTTTACCTCTAAACATTTCAGTATGTATTTATCCCTCTTAAGAATTTACACACATGTATGTACAACCTGATAAGAAACTGCAAACCTTTTTCCAAAGAACTCCTTTTGCGTATGCAATTCACTTCCCAACCTTCCATTAGTTCATATACTGTCCAACATTTTCTGTGGGTCTTTTAAACATTAACCAGGTTTGGAGTGCCACTTTCCTTTCATTGTAATTTGTGTTTCCCTGATATCGGATGATGTCAAGCACTTTTCATGTGCATATTGGCCATTAATATGTTTCTTTGTGAAGTATCTGTTCAAGTCTTTTTCTCATTTTTGCATTGCATTGTTTCATTGCCGTCTTGTTGGAAACTTTCATATATTCTGCATAGAAATTCTTCATCTCATAGCGAAGTTCAGTGATGCACACCTCCAACATCTGCACTTGGGAGTCTGAGACAAGAGGATCCCAAGTTTGAGAATGGTGCACAGTAACTTAGCGAGACCCTGTTTCAAAATTAAAAATAAAAATGGTGGAAGGTATAGCTCAGAGGTAGAATGTCCCTGGGTTCAATCCCCAGTACTACACAGTAAAAGAAATTCATCACATATATGTTTTGCAAATATTTTCTCCAAATCTATGATTTGTCTACTCATTTTATTAACAATCGCTTAATAAACAGAAGTTTTTAATTTTGATAAAGTTCAATTTATCAGCTTCTCTTTATGTTTACTCATTTATTTTTATTAACTTTTGCTGGAAGTATATGGGTTTTTTCTTAGATATCTTGAATTATTTCCTAAACAATTAAGAATATTAATATTTTACTAATACATTATAATTTGAAATTATTGTATTCCATTTAGCCTTTATATTTTGTCTAATCAATATTTCTTAACCAGAGGCTATTTTGAATCCTAGGGGATATTTGGTAATGTCTGGAGACATTTGTGTTTGTCATAACTGGAGGAAAGAGGTGATATTAGTATCAAGTAGTAGAGGCAAAGGATGTTTCTAAGCATCCTACACAGGACAATCCCCTACAACAAAGAATTATTCCTCCCAACCAGGCATGGTGGCACCTGTAAACCCAGCTACTTGGGAGGCTGAAGTAGGAGGATTGCAGATTGGAGGCCAGCCTAGGCAACTTAGGAAGATTTTGTCTCAAACAAAAATAAACAGGGCTGGTGTTGTAACTCAGATGTAGAGCACTTGACCCTGGGTTCAATCCCCAGTATACCCCCCCAAAAAAACTCCCCCAAAATGTCAATGGTTACAAGGTTGATAAACCCTTGTTTAATGTCTAATCTGAACTGAGGCGAAGAGAGAGGGAGCAACTGGACATGAACTTATTACTGAGATAAGTACATGTTTGAGCCAAAGAACAGTAAAAATAGCATGACTCACATGCAGGGTCCTAGGTTATGCTGAAGTCCCTGGGACTTCCTTGGTCATAGGACTCTAAGCCAATGCTTTCTGTGGCTAAAGAAACAAAAATGAGAGCAGATTTGCTTCTTATAGAAGGAATCACATTAGTAAAGGGTTACTGCTCAAGCTAAATTAAAACAAATCAGTGACATTTTTCCCCTCATTATGTGCACAAATCTCCCATAAAAATCAATGAAAGCCACATCTGTGTAACTGAAATCAGAATGCAGCTAATTCCAGCTCTAACTTGCTCTCCCTTCCAGGGCTCATAAACCCTGCAATCGTCGCTCAGGAACAGGAGGACCCTGTGATGAATACAGCAGCCAGCCAAGTCCTGGATGAGTCACCCAGACCACGCTGTTCTCTGGTTTATTAGGCAGCTGAGGAATCTTACGGTTCTGGATGCAGTCACAACTGGAGCAGGACTCCAGGGAATAGTCCTGAGTCAAATGAGAAGCCACTGCACTGAAGAAAACGCCTTCTTCCAATTACCAAAGTGGCCTATATTTACTACAAAACATAGAAAATTATAAATAAAAACATGATGTATAATTACAATGCACCAGATGTATATTAAAAAGAGACATGAAGTACTTAGCTAAAATATAAACTTGGGAGAAAAAGAAAAATGTACGTAGATAAGTTTTCATTAAATAATGTTACAATAAATTCTTGAACATAGGAAAAAAAAAACACTAACCATGAAGTCATTATCTAGTAGCCACAACTATTAACTGTGTGGCAAATTTCCCTTTAGGTGAAAGTTGTCTATGTGATTTTTTTTTCTTTTACTTATTCAAGACCTAGCTTTATATTCAATTTTGTACCCTGGCTCTTTCGTGGAACATTTTCTCATGTGTTGATTTAAAATAACTTTGAAATAGTCTTTTGCCATGTACCTGCTATGACCTACATATACTGCGTACATCCCCAATGGTTTCACATGTTGGGAATTGGTGGTACTGAGACATGATAGGATCTTTAAGAGGTGGGACCTAGTAAAGTCCTTGGATCAGTGGGGGAGCCGCCCTCAAAAGTACATAAGGTAGATTTCATTGGCCTCTGAACAAGAATGAATTATCATTAAGACTGAGCCAGCCCCCCAAATCACTCCTCTTCCTCCCACATGTGTAATTCATCATAAAGTCCACTCCACAACCAAGTTGATGCTGGCACCATGCCCTAGAACCTTCAGAACTGTGAGCTAAATAGACATCTTCTTTATAAAGTGATCCTGCCTCCAATATTTCATTAAAGTAACAAAAATGTGCATATATATATATATTTATATATATATATATATAAAATCAGTCACCAGGTTTTATTATAATTTAATCTTACCAAATATTTATTTCATGTTGGACATCTAAGTTTCTTCTAATTTTTCACCATTTCAGATAATACAATAGGAATTATGTTTGTGAAGATATATTTTCATCATTTTTTATTTTCATAAATTATATCTCCAGAGTGGGTTTATTAGATTACGATATATATACTACTTTAAGACTCTACATATATTGCATTTTTTCTGAAAAACATTGTGTGATTTTAAATTCACAAGGGTAGCATATTCCCCCCTCACCTTACTAGCAACCCAGCAGATTTTAGCTCTACCAGTTATATTGGGTAAGCTAATATTTATTTATTTATTTTATCTTCTCCCACTCACGTGATAACAAGAGAAGTCATCCTAGTAGAAAAACTTAATAGGAATAATTTTCCCTTCATTTAATAATAATGCATGATGTCTACCTGATATTTGATGTCAGATATCAAGGAAACATTGATTTTCAATGATAATGATCTTAACTTTTAAGGTAATAGAACTTCAGGCTTCATGTAACTTAAAATACATTTAACATTGTAACTCAAATACATTTAAATGGAACCAACCTGGGTGCGAGTCAACAGACGAACGAATAAAGCAAATGTGGTATATATACACAATGGAACTTTACGTAGCCATAAAGAAGAGAAAATGGTTGGAACTGGAGAATATTATGCTAAGTGAGATCAGCCAATCTCAGAAAGGCAAGGGTCATGTTTTTTCTCCTATGTACAAGCAAGAGAGAAAATAGAAAACAAAAGGGACTTCAGATAAATGAAGAGAGAGACCAGTAAAATAGTGGAAGGGGATCGAGGATGGAAGGTGGGGAGAGGTAAAAGGAGGGCTGAGGAAGGAAACAGGCCAAATAATTTTATTTCCATATATAAAAGTATCACTACCAATCTCACTAAACTTATGGGAAGGGGAGGAAGCAGATGAAAATACACCAAGTGATATGTGCGTGTACGCTTGTTTCACTCTTAAACAAACATTGTATGATATATAATTACAATGCACCAATAACAGTATAAAAAGCCAAATATAATAATTTTAAATCAACTTTATATAATTACAATGCACCAATAACAGTATAAAAAAGCCAAATATAATAGTTTTTAAATCAAATTTTATGTATGTGGGGGAAATGTAGCAAGTCTTCATTAGTATTTCCTGTCCCTGTGTTGTCATGAAATGACCCAGCCTTAAATATAGTTACTGTGCAGAGGTCATGGGCATTAGAATGGTTATGAGCATCAGAATGAATTTTGAGAACTGGGAAATGATTGAGTTAGAGGAATAAGCAGTTTTTGAAGAAGTGGATCTGAGTTTTTTTTTTACCTTAGAAATATCAGTTCTGGGAAGAACCATCATTTTATCTATTGTTCTCTTTCCCATTCCACACATTTTATTATATTATACTGGCCCTGGGAGAAGAAAAGCGAGATAAAAGAAAGATGGTCTTTAGGAGACACAGGGAGGGGGGAGAATCAATGTAGGATGTCAAGAGAGAGATAGAAAACCTTCACAGTAGCACAGGAAGGTGAAGATAAAGAATAAATTGCCCCTTGTCATCTGTAGACTCATCTTGAGGGCAGGACCATATTTCAAACTTTCTTTTACTTCATAGTAGAAAATTCATTGTTATATCTATGGTAAACATTATGGTTGAAAATAAAATATCCCTTGGACCTTATGCTCTGGATGTAGCCATAATCAGAGGTGGGTCCCTGGGGGGTGTGGCCTTGGGGACTATATATGTCCCTCGATCCCTCCCCTTGCTCTCTCTGCTTCCTGCCATCATGCCCTAAAGACCTGTAGCTGCAGATCCTGCTTGGCAGCTGGCTGTGTGTGTGTGTGTGTGCGTGTGTGTGTGTGTGTGTGTGTGTGTGTGTGTATACAATATATATAGATATAGATATACTGATATATATATATGTGTGTGTGTGTGTGTGTGTGTATTGAAATCTTCAGAATTGTAAGCAAATAAATCTTTCTTCCTCTATGTTGTGGTCATTAGGTATTTTAGGTCAAGCAATGAGAATGATGACTAAAACAGTAAATATTCATAACTTCCTTATCCTTTCAGGACAAAGATTATTTATTCAGTAATTCAAATGTTTATCAAATGCCTCCTGTGTACAGTACTGCTCTAGGTAAGCACTGTGACAACAGTGGTGACTAAAGCAAGGCCTCTGCCATTGTCCAGTATAAGCTCAAATCTCTATCTACAAAAGCAAGCAGGGTCATTGTTTGCTAATTTAATTTTTTTAAATTTTTCATTAAAATATTATTTGTTTCAATAACTAAATATTTTTGTGCTCCCTTAAATCTTGTTGCCTGATAAAAGTATTTCACTCCTTTTAATCTAGTCCCAGCCCTGGTGAGCTGTGTTTTTGAAAAATTGACAAGCAAATTATAAGTTGTCCAAATGTGGGTGAATATCTTTTAGGGATAATGTTCAAAGATATCAATTTATCCAGGCCACAAAGCACAACAGCTATAGTAGTAGCAGTCACTCATCTTTGGACAACTTCTCAGGAAAAGCAAATATACTCAATAACAAATATTTATTGGTTGTCTACTGAGCACCAGGCAATATTCTAGAACTGATGAATACAGGTATGAGCCTGTTGACAGAGCTCCTGCCAACATAGCATTTATAGGCTAGTTAGAGTAATGGGTGAGATGGTAAACAATGACAATGAAGCATAAAGTATTATTGGTATTAATAAGTGTTCTACAGAAAATAAGACAGGAAAATTGGATAACACATTGAAAGTGTAGGGGTAGAGAAATGATCAAGGCATTGAGTCTAGGGAGAAAATGCTTTGAGATGAAACTTAATGATGAGAAAGGGCAAGAAATTCAATGATCTAAGCAAACATCATTTTAGGCAGGAGAAACAAGTACAAAGACTTTCAGGCAGGAACAACTTTTGTTTTCTCAAAAACTAAAAAGGAAGTGAAGTTGAAAAAGCTGGAGATCAGCTGAATTCTACAAAACCTTTATAGAAGAACCAAGCCCAATATTTCACAAGTTATTCTATAAAATTTAAAGAGATGGAATCCTTACAAACTCCTTCTATGAGGCTAGTATCACTTTAATACCCAAACTAAATAAACATACCTCAAGAAAAGAAAATTACAGACCAATATCTTTGATGAACATAGATGCAAAAATTCTAAACAAAATACTAGCAATACATATTTAAAACCATATCAAGAAATTGTACACCATGACCAAGTTGGTTTCATTCCAGGGATGCAAGGCTGGTTCAGTATATGCAAATCAATACATGTCATTCACCACATAAATAGAAGAACAAAAATCACATGGTCATCTCAATAGATGCTGAAAAAGCATTTGACAAAATCCAACACCCATTTATGTTAAAAAAACACTGCAGAAAATCAAAATAGAAGGAACTTACATCATTAAGGCAATATACAATAAACCCAAAGTCAACGTCATATTGAATGAGGAAGAACTACAAGAATTTCCTTTAAAATCAGGAACAAGACAAGGATGCCTGTTATCACCACTCCTTTTCAAGACTCTAGCCAGAGTGATAAGGCAAGAGAAGGATATCAAAGGAATGCAAATAGGAAAAAAAATGAAATTATCTCTATTTGCAGATGACATGATCCTATATTTAGAAGACCCAAAAACATCAATCAAAAGACTTCAGCAAAGTAGCAGGATGCAAAAGCAACCTTAAAAAATCAGTAGCTTTTCTATATGCCAACCATGAATCTACTGAAAAAGAAGTCCAGAAAACAATTCCATTCACAAAAACCTCAAAAACAATAAAATACCTAGGAATAAATCTAACCAAGGAGGTAAAAGACCTCTCCAATGAAAATTATAACACACTAAAAAAAGAAATTAAAGAAGATCTTAGAAAATGGAAAGATGTCCCATGCCCTTGGATAGGCAGAGTAAATATTACCAAAATGGCCATTATACCTGTTCCATTCAGCATTTTACAGCTATAATCTAAAGACTTGACCATATAACTTAGAGGAAAGATTTATTTTCTTACATTTTCAGATTCAGTCCATATGAGGCTGGGGACTACAGTTTTCAGGGCATGGTGGCAGGAGGAGGAGAGAGGGAGAGCACATGGGCTGTGCTCCTTACAATAAGGAAGGGCACAAACAAGAGAGAAAACAGGGGGAGGAGGAACCATGCATAATCCCCAGGGATCCACCCCCTCCAGCCACACCCTACGAGCCCAGGCCACCACTCAGGTAAATCTGTTGCAATGGATTTATCCACTGCTGAGATTACAACCCTCAAGACTCAATTACATCAACACCAAACACCAATTTGTGAGCTCTTCAAGGGGCTATTCTATATCTAATGATAACACTACCAAAAATGGTCTACAGAGGCAGTGCAATCCCTATCAAAATACCAATAACATTCCTCACAGAGATAGAAAAATTAGCCCTAAATTTCATATGAAAAAACAAAAGACTCATAATAGTCTAAGCAATTCCCAGCAATAAGAGCCATGTAGGAGGCATCACAATTCCTGATTTCAAATTATACTACAGAGCTATAATAATAAAAACAGCATGGCATTGGCACAAAAAACAGACACATAGACCAATGGAACAGAATAGAAGGTACAGAAACAAATCCACACACTTATAGCCAATTGATTTTTGGCAAAGGTGCCAGACACATATATTGGAGAAAAAACAGCTTATTCAACAAATGGTGTTGGGAAAACTGTTTATCCATTTATAGAAAAATGTAATTAAATCCCAACCTGTCACCCTGTTCAAGAATCAACTCCAGATGGATCAAAGACCTGGAAATTAGACCAGAGACTATAGGAAGGCATAGATCCAACACTCCAACATATAGGCACAGGTAGACACTTCCTTAATAAGACCCCCAAGGCACAAGAAATTAAAACAAGGCTTAATAAGTTAGATTGCATTAAATTAAAGAACTTCTGTGCAGCAAAGGAAACCATCAAGAACCTTAATTAATAGCCAACAGAATGGGACAAGATCTTTGCCTGCTACTCCTGCAATAGAGGGCTAATATGTAGAATATACAAAGAACTTAAGAAACTTACCACTGAAAAAGCAAACTACCCAATCAAGAAATGGGCCATTGAACTAAATAGACACTTCACAAAAGATGAAATACAAGTGGCCAATAAATACATGAAAAAATATTTAATATTATTAGGAATCAGGGAAATACAAATCAAAATTACACTGAGATTCCCTACAACTCCAATTAGAACGGCAATCATCAAGAAGTCAAACAACAATAAATGTTGGTAAGGATGTGGGGAAATAGGAACTCTTATACACTGTTGGTGGGATTGCAAACTAGTACAGCCACTATGAAGATCAGTGTGGAGATTCCTCAGACAACTGAGAATGGATCCACCATATGATCCAGCTATACCACTCCTGGGTATCTTTCTAAAGGTACTGAAATCGGAATATTATAGTAATACATGCATGTTTATACATGTTTATAGTAGCACAATTCATAATAGCTAAATTATGGAACCAACATAGGTGTCCATCAACAGATGAATGGATGACAAAATTATGGGATATACACACAATGAAATTCTACTCAGCAATAAAGGAAAACAAAATTATGTCATCTGCAGCAAAATGAATGACCTGGAAAACACTATGTTAAGTGAGATTAGCCAGTCACAGAAAATGAAGGGCCATATGTTTTCTCTCATATACAGAAGCTAGGTAGTAACTGGGATGCAAGAGGGACTTTAGATAATGGAGGAAAACCACTATCTTTATCACTTAAAACAAGGAACTAAAAAATGGCCTCTAGAGCTGGGTGTGGTGGTGCACACATGTAATTCCTATACTTTGGAGGCTGAGACAGGAGGATCGCTGGTTTGAGGACAGCCTCTGTAACTTAGCAAGACCCTCAGCAATTTAGCAGACCCTGTTTCAAAATAAAAAATTAAAAAGCTAGGGGTATATCTCTAAGATAGAATACCCCTGGATACAATCCCCAGTACCAAAAACAAAAAATGATCTTTAGGTCTGGCCTGAACAATTGGGCAGACAAGGTTGCTTCTAGAGGAATAATAATAATAATAATAATAATAATAATGAAAAGATGCAAGAGATATCTGTGAGAAATATAAATGGCAAAGTTAGTGCTGGAAATAGGCTTTTGAGAGTTATGTGCATACAGATATATTTAAATCTAGAGGACTAGAACAGGAGATAGAATAGATATAGAAAGGAAAAGAGAAAAAATAAAGGTGAAAGGCTGAACCCCTGAAAATGTTGAATTTGTGCCAGGCATGGTAGTGCAAGCCTGTAATTCCAAGATTTGGGAATCTGAGACAGGAGGATTACAGATTCAAGGATAGTCTCAGCAATTTAGCAATTTTAAATTTAAAAAAATAAATAAAATAGGGCTGAGGGTGTAGCTCGGAGGTAGAATGTCCCTGGATTCAATCTCTAGTACAAAAGAAAAAGTCCAATTTACAGCTAAGGTAGGAAAGGGGAGTTAGCAGTAAAGCTTAAAGGAGAAGTCAGGGAGACGGAAGTAAAAGAGAAATGTGTAGTGGTCAGGAACAGGGAGACATCCTAAAGTTTTAACTTACACATATTACTTTATAATGAACAGTTATACTTTTCTAATTAAATAAAAGTTAAATCACAGAAACAACTTTAAATTCTCTGCAACAATGTTCCACACCAATTTTAAAATCTTGCAATGAAAAGACAGGAAACATTTTGTAATTTGGTCTGGGATACATACTCTTTCCTGACTTGGGAAGAAATCCTCAGAAGGATACCTCCAGACCTCTGTAATTCACTGAGGTAAAACATAATAGGTACGATAAATGGAAATGATGATATAAATGTCAAGATATATTACTATATATGAAATAAATTCCCCATATGACCACAAAGATATGAAAAATAATGCATAATTTTATCAACCAATTTGGAAGGATCAATACAAGATATTGATAGAATTTTTATTGAAAGCTAGATTCCACATGAGAGTTAGGTAATGGAGAACATGTTTGGAAAATTTATATTATAGAAAATGCAAATAAATTTACTTCAGGAGTTCATAACTGAAAAGTAACATGCAAAAGAAAACAAATATGAAATCTCTTTGAGAACATAAGCAATAGCTTTACGTCTAGCCTAGCAGAAATTCTACAGGCAATAGGCACAAGAATTCGTGTTGTATTAGTGATAAATGCAATAGGTCAAACAAGGCAAAATAGGCATTTTTCCAAATAGTTTTATTATTAATTTTCATAGTTAAAATATATATTTCTAATAATCATATCTTTATCTAGCATTGTTTTTATAGTCAGATTATTCCATATTTATTTGTATCTTACTTTATTCACCACACAACAAAATGAGGTTGCTAAGATTACATGGAACACAAATGAATAAATTAATTTAGAGTATAGAAGTCAAAGAAATTCAGGATGGAAAAATGGTAATTCTACTAATAAAATTGCAGCACAGAAAATTGAACCCTTCTATCATATATAGGGCTGAAAATAGGGTCATGAATTGGGTTTACATATCCAAGTCATCACCACAAAAAGAAGATAAAATCATTAGATTTATAATATCAATTAATAAAAACTTACTTCAAGTGAATATTCTCACACTTTGGATCCATGGAAACTTTGTAATTGGCACATCTCTGACTACAAAACATTCACCCACTTTACAATGATGCTCTATTCCTTAAAACCCCTTCAATGATGCTCTCTTATCTTAAAATCCTGATCCCTTAACTTAGTTTATATGTACTTTACAACTTGGGTCCTACCTATTTTTCCAGAATCACTTCTAACTAGTACTACATTCTCTCTCTCCCACCATATTATAAAATTCGAGTCCTGCAATGCACCGAGGTATCTTGTTCTAACCATCTACTCAAAATAGAGACCCCATCTTCATCCTAACTCTTAATCTGCATCCTAATTCTTCAATGAGCACTTATTTCTCTAGAAAACCTCATTTGACTTACCTCCACTCAGTCAAGTGTCTCAGTATAACATTGCACAACTGATCTTTTTCCTATTTCAGTCTTTATTATTCTTTAATCACTATGCTTATTGCTAATTTTCTATCTCTACAGCTGTCCTGCACTCCAGGCTTATTGTTTCAAAGTGTGGTCCTTGGATCACATCTAGGACACTAGCTAGAAAATGCAGATTCCTGGGTCCTAACCCCAGGCTTAATCAGAATCCTTGAGAATGGAATAAGAGAACATGTTTATTTTGTTTTGTTTTATTGTTCGTGTGTTGATTGATTGATTGATTGATGACTGTAATGTTGGGGATGGAACTTAGGACAATCGGCATGCTAGGCAAGTATTCTACCACTGAACTACACCCCATCCTAAGAACATGTTATTTTAAGAAACATTCTAGACTAATGCTGTCCAAGTGAAATATAATGTGAACCAAAAATACAAACACCTTACATAATCTTAATTTTTTGGCAGCCACATTAAAAAAATAAAAAGAAACAGGTATGTACTATAGTATTCAACCTAATATATCAAAATATTATTTAATCGGTACTACAAATTGTTAATAATTATTTTCCATTTTTCCATACAAATTCTTCAAAATTCAGTATGTAATTTATACTTACTATACATTTCACCTTTTAGTAGCCACATTTCAGTGCTTTTTAACCACAAATAGCAAGTGGGTACCATTTTGGGCAATACAACCCTAGATGATTCTGTGACCAGCACCTAAACTCTAATAAGAAGAGACTATAACCGCCTCTTTTACCATTTTAACTTTCACATATATGCCAGGCATATAGTAGACTATCAATCAAATCTCATTTTCTGAATGTTTGCTGAATGTTTACATTTTTTGGTAAAACAGAACATTAAAAAGGTACTAAAAATCAGAACAAGAAACAGTCTTTGAGAGGATGGTTTTGAACCTGAAATATGACAAGCTGCAGTACAAAAATTTTGTCTGGTCCCACATCTACTTCCACCTTGGCCGCCACCTTGCTCTGTTATAATGACTCTGAGCTCAAGGATAAGGGTCATTTGAAAACACCTTGAGTTGAGAGAAGTTAGGATAAGAAAATGGGAAAAGCGTGGGAGGGACCTATACTTTCTACATATCACCAAAGCTTATATGGACAAAAGACACATCCATGCATATATTTCAGCAGCACCCTCCTCTGTGACCTCCAACTCCCAGTCCACGAATTCAGTGTCACCTTTTGTAACATGTTCCAGCATCAAGGTTGATGACTACTTCCCCCAGAAAGAAAAGAAGTGAGAAATTATGATCTAAACAATCAACTGTTAATTATCAGAGTCTGTTAAATCTCATTCTAACTGGGGAAATTTCTGTTTTCTCACTTTCTGAAAGAAAAGAAAAAGAAGCACTGTGCTTATGTGATTTATAACAAAGAATCTCATTTTTTCTAAATGTCAGCAGATACTTTTCAAGTCTACCCTGAAAGAGTAACACAGCAACCTTGAAAGAAAGAAGGAACTGAAGAACAGAAGCCCAGCTTGACCCTAACTTCATTTATCTCTATTATTTTTAATGTGCAAAACAGCAGTAACAAGTAACAATAGATTTTCTGCATCCTGTTGACTTCAATGTAAGAATGAGGACAAAACTTGTCGTTTTCCATATAGTAATTCAATTCATGTACTGGTTATGCTATTTGGAGATTTTAAATACTTAAAATTAACATCTTCAAAGGTTCCATTAACATTTCTATATTCAAGGGGAGAGAAATCTATATAAAATGACCTGTGCTGCTTCAAGGATCATGGGAGAAGAGAAAGAAAAGAGAAGTGCTCTCTCAAAGCTAACTCCGAAAACACCATGTGAAATTCCAGATCTACCTCAGTTGCTACCCCCTCACTCCCCTACCTTCTACATCCTGCATATTTTCTGCACCTGAATCCTTTCTACATAAGAAAGAAGCATATAAAACGCTCCTGGAAGATCAGAAATTTGCTGAGAGTCAAGGATTTCTTCATTCCTGTTATCTATTCTTCTGCCAGATTCTCCCCACTATTTTACCTAGATGATTCTGTTTCCTGAATTTGTGCCCAAATTTCTGAACTCCCTCTATGTCCTCTTGGCCCTCTTTTGCTAATCCCAAGGCACCAGCTGGGCCCAAAGGCTGAGCCCTGCCGTGTTTTTCATGGACTGCATCCAGCCTCCAGCCTCCTCCTGGCACTAAGAAGCTTGACTTCGGGAGAGCACCACAAGGTGTGGTTTCCAGAGCTAGAGTTCCAGGGACACTGCAAATGAAGCCATCACAGAAGGGGGGCGAGGGAAGTGCTTCCATCAGAGAAAGCAGAGAAAGCGCCTGTGCTAAAAAACAAACCAGGATTTTGTTTTTCTTCATAGCTAAGTAGAATTCCATTGCATGCATGTTTCACATTTCTTTAGTCATTCATCTGTTGATGGACACCTGGGTTGATTCCATAATTTGGCTGTTGTGAATTGTGCTGCTATAAACATGGGTATGCATATATCACTATAGTATTCTAACTTTAATTCTTTAGGAAGGATGCCAAGGAATATGTCATTTGCCAAATGGATGGAACTGGAGAATATTATGCTAAATGAGATCAGCCAGGCTCACAAAGTCAAGGGTGGTTTGTTTTCTCTCCTATGTGGAAGTTAGGGGGAAACAGAAAACATAAAGGACTTTAAATAATGCGGAAAGACCTGCAGAGTAGTTGAAGGAGACTAGGGGAGAGAGTTAGAGAGAGGAAGAGGCAGGACTGAAGAAGGAAACAGTTCAAATAATACTATGGCAGTATGTGAGGGTACCCCTACCACTTCACTAACTCCTGTGGGGAGGAAGGAGGGGGGAGCATGGAGGAAAATACACAGAGCTGTGTGCAGGTATGTTGTGAACACATTGAACCTCACTATGATGTACAATTGCAATGCACTAATAATTTAAAAAATAAATAAAAGCATGGTGGAGAGCCTGTCAGACACACACTAAGTTCCAGCCCAGCTTCTTCCTCCTGCTCCCAATATGACTTCTAGATGTGCATGGAGCAAGACACGTGGCAGTGGGGTTGCCAGAATGCTAGAGCATTTAACATCATGCAGCAAGGCTGTTACAGAGGCTTAGGTTACATTGAGGACTGCAGATAAACTTTAATATTCCACTCTTTATTTCTCCACCTGAAGCATATCAACCACTGCAACAAGGACTTGTAGGCTGCTTTTGCTGAAAGCACTGCTCTTCACTTGGGCCTGTAGATGCCTGCAGGTTCCTCGCCCAATGGGAAACTAAAAGCAGGATAGCTTTGCATCCTTATCTCCATTTTGCGTCTGTCTCCTTTATTCTGAGACTTCTCCCTTGCAGTCACCTACGATTCTAGGAACACGTCTGATGAATAAACATTTTATGGAGACTCATCTGCCCCCCTGGCAACAGCACTGACCAATCTTGAGATAATGATCAACCATTTTGACCAAACAGTTTGACCAAGACCAATTAACTATGCATGTTGCTTGAACCCCCTCTTCTGTTCCTTCCCTATATAAACCTGAAGCTCTTCACTATCCCCAAAGAGAGGGCTAAGAATACTTAATCCCCTTGTCTACCCAATACAGCTATGTTGGATAAATCCCTTCCCTGCATTTTACCATTATTTTTTCCATTTGATTCCTGGGGCAAGTGACCAGCCTTGATTCATTGGTACCCTCAAAGCTAGGCCTTGCGCCTAGGAATCTGGTTACACCAGCTTTTCTCCAGTGCCTGTCACATCAGTATTCTTTTAAACCTTATGAAAATTAAATAATCTCTCTCTTAAATGAGACTTTTTATAAAAGAGTACATGTATTCTTTTTTGTAGTGCTGGGGATTGAACCCAGTGGCATTCTAACTCCAAGCTACACTCCCAGCCCTATTTTATTTTTTATTTGGAAACAGGGTCTCGCTAAGTTGCTGAGAGTTCACTAAGTTGCTGAGGCTGGCATCAAACTTGCAATCTTCTTGTCTCAGCTTCCCAAGTACTGGGATTATCAGCGTGAGCCACCACGCATGGCAGAGGACATATATTCTAAGAGTGGGCAATCGACTGTAAAGACTTATCCTCCAAAATGTGACTGCAAATTGATACTAAGGTAGCAAACAAGGGCCGATCAAAGTATATTGGATGTAGCAATTAGAAAATGACTAGTAACTGGGAGTGCCTTTGGGAAAAATGAAAGGCAGCTGCAAAATATTGCAATGAATGGAAAGTATGGAAGTATCAGCATTCGCTCTTTCAAGAACCTTGGCAAGGCCAAAGAAAAAGGGAGAGTCTCTACTTAGAAGAAGATCCCAAAGTCCTGGAAGAGCTTTAAGAACAAAGAGAACAGCATTTGTGCAAGACTAAAATATGTCACCCCCAAAATATGACTGTGGGAGACCAGAATATGCCACCTGAAATATGCCTATTTACAAGGATTATTTTGGGCCAATTATTTTGAGAAACGACAGACACAGAAGCAGCTCAAAAACACAGTAGAATTACCTTTTTGTAAGGGAAATGTGTATCTATAAAGGAACTTTCCAGTTATAGGAGTGCTTCTCTCTCTCTACCAAGAAAAGAAGGATGACTAAATCACAAGAGACTCTTATTCGTGGAGAAGGCACTGAATCAAATCTACACAAGGAAACTTAGTCTTCTTTGCCAAGCCTTTCTTGATCGCTCCCCACAACTGCACTTCCCCACAACTTTCTTTCTTTGCTTTTTTAAAAGTTACTTATTAAGCCGGGCATGGTGGCGCACGCTTATAATCCCAGTACTTTGGGAGGCAGAGACGGGAGGATCCGGGTTCATGGCCAGCCTCAGCTCTCTCTCTCTCTCTCTCTCTCTCTCTCTCTCTACCTACCTACCTAGTGAGGCCCTCCGCAACTTCGTGAGACCCGGTTTCAAAATAAAGGATAAAAAATAGGGCTGGGGGTGTAGCACAGAGGTAGAATGCCCCTGGGTTCAATCCCCGATACCGCAAAAAAAAGTTACTTATTTCCCCCCACTCCCATGTTTATGTGAGGTACAAATGTTGATAAATTTCTGTGTGTTTTTCTCTTGTTAATCTGTCTTTTGTTACAGGTGTTTCCAACCAAAAACTTAGAAAGGTAGAGGGAAATAATTTTCCCTTCCCTACACATAATATGACAGTGAAATAATCCAGTTTACTAATAAATCTTAAACTACAGAGTTTTTAAACATTCATAAAACACAAAAAATTGGTTATGTGTGTGTACACAAACAAAATTTTAATCTCCAAGATATATAACAACCATTCAGGCAATATAGTCTGACCAAAATGTTAAACTCCTCTTTCCTCCCACAAAAGTTTCCAGCCATTAGGAAATGATAAAACCCTATTCAAAATTAAATTATGGTCAGGCATGGTGACACAAGCCTGTAATGCCAGTACTTGGGAGGCTGACGGGAGGATTATAGGTTAATCCTCAGGCTAACCTCATCACCTGAGCGAGACCCTCAGCAACTTAGTGAGACTTTGTTTCAATATAAAATGTAAAATAGGACTGGGAGTGAGGCTCAGAGGTAGAATGCCTCTGAGTTCAATCCCCAGTACCCCAAAATAAAAATTAAATTATGAACTTTTAAAAATGAATGATAATGTAAGTATTTCATATGAAAACCTATGGGATAGAGCTCAAATAATACCCAGGGGGAAATAAGTAGACTGAAATGTATTCAAGAGAAGGTAAGGAAGAAAAAAAGTAATGCACCAAGCAGAATTCAATTAAAGAAGCCACATAAAGGAAAAATCAAATAAGCATAAATAAAAGAAAAGAAAATTAGCTTAGAGAAAACATCATATTTAATGGTGAAATATTAAAAGAGGCTGAATTAAATTCAGGAACAACATTATTTAACATTGTCCTGGAGATTATAGTCATTGTGAAATGCTACCAAAATATATGAGGCATAAACATGGAAAGGGAAGATAAAATTATTATATTGGGGGATTGTATGATTGTCTTACAACAAATTCAAAAGGAGAGAAATAGAGAGTACTCTTAGCCGACTTAGATCATGAAAAACAACCAAAACATGGCCTCAGTCTTTTCAAGACCTTTCAATGCAGTCGTGACCAAGGTGGGTTCTTTAATCATTAACACTCCACACAGTTATAGTATTTCCCCACAACTTATGATATCCGGGGAGAGAGAGAAAGAGAGAGATTAGTACAACCTGAAAGCAGTCGGGCAGTCCATTTACCACGGAGCTCAGCTGGCTGTGTGGAGATCTCAGTCCATGTCAGTTGTGAGTCTGGTGGGCGTCTCCAGGCCTGACCTTAACCAGTGCTCAGCCAGAACCGAAGGCAAGGACTTCCCAATGGCTACCAGTAGAGCTGCCAGTCGGCGTTCAGCCTCGTTACCGGTGGTGGGCATGGCAAGGTGGCAAGGCTCCTTGGCAGAAGAAACCACAGGTTTTCAGTCTCAGGTGCTGACAACTGTAGTCCTCAGTTGCTAGGGACTCTGTGTTGTCAGGGTGCTCCTGGTCAGCAAGCCTTGTGACTGTGCATTGCCTGTCATGCCAGGGTGTTGCCCCTTGTGCCTGGGTGTTGCCCCTGATGCCCTGGGCTTGTTGTACCATCCCTGTGTGTGCTGCGAGTTAGGCTTGTGCACTGCTGGAGTGTGTGCGCAACACCCAGGTTGCTTTGAGAGTTAGGTCCCTCTTTGGCTTTAATGGAGCTCTTTTTAAAAATATGTGCTACACAGGGCCGGGTGTGGTGGCGCACGCTTGTAATCCCAGTACTTGGGAGGCTGAGACAGGAGGATCCAGGTTCGCGGCCAGCCTCAGCTACTTAGTGAGGCCCTCCGCAACTTCGTGAGACCCGGTTTCAAAATAAAGGATAAAAACAGGGCTGGGGGTGTAGCTTAGAGGTAGGACACCCCTGGGTTCAATCACCGGTACCGAAAAAAAAATGTGCTACATGGAGAGAGGAGAGAGAAGAGAGAGAGAGAGAGAGAGAGAGAGAGAGAGAGGGGAATGAATTAGTCTTGAATAGGAAGCCATGTCTTTAGCTGACACTGCAGAGGAGGTGAGAATGTGGCTTTAAGAAGGCCAGGGAGTTCACCCAATTGGTGTGCATTTCCTCTGTGAATTAGATGAGTGTCTGTTAAGAGAAGGGAAGCTGGGAGTTGAGTACAGGACTCCAGATTTTGTGAAAATCTAGAATAACGACAGAGAGCAATATTTGCTGACCAAATATCAGTAGTCAAGATGAATTTATAGGCCATAAATTCAAAGATAGAGGCATCAAATTCTGCAGGGTTGTTTGTCCTAGAATTTTTATAGTGAGCCTAGTGGAGTGGAATACAACAAATTGTTTTAAGACAAGGGAAAATTTTAATAAGGGATGAAAGAAAGTGGAAATGATAGAGAACTAAAACAAGTGCCATAATCATTGGTTTGCTTTGTCATTAGCAATCTGTATAACGTTACCAAATTATCACAAGAAAGCAAATGTCCCACCGTTATCTTTTTCCTTTGTTCTTTTATTTTTGTCTTATTCACAGTATAAATGAGCTATTGAAATTTACTTAGAATAATAGTATTTTATAAATGCTGAGCTTGTACAATATGACTCTTACACTGAGGACAAAATGGGTAAATTTGCATTATTTGAATTACATATACATGATTCTAAGTAAATGAAGATTTTTAAAAATCAAACAAGGCATTCTTCCTTTTAAGTGTATAAGTAGAAATATATAAATAGAATCCTTAATTGTTTCTGAATCTAGATTTTCAGGCTCATAGTTCAGTCTCTTAAAATTTATCACCTGTTCTCCTAGATACAGTCTGACTGATCTGTGCACCCACATGTGTACGCACACACACATACACCCTCTCGTCTCTACATATGAAAGGTAATGATGCTGCTGCTCACTGTACAATTAAATGCACTCAGTTTCTTCATCTCATTAGGCCACTAAACTTATTTAAGCATGTCTGGTCTATTTCTCTTCCCTTGCTACACATTGTGATTCAATTCCCTCTTGGTGACAAGTGTGACAATGATAGTCATCACTTTCTATTCTATCTGAAGGTGGTGGGCATATGGGTGAGTTCACTGGGGCAATCATTTCAAAATTATGATGGAGGATTTATGTGCCCCAAACTCTCATTTCTGTTCAGTGGATTTGTGCATATAACTCTTTCTGAGGTGCTTGGAATCTAGACTTCAGGAACTGTGTTTTGCATCAAAGTTAATACAGGTTGGTGAAAATTTCCCAGGTCCACAAACACTGGGAACGCAAGAGGGAACAGGTTCATTGCAATGCATCTGTAATTCGATCATCTCCTGTGAAACAGTATGTTGTAAATTCAAAGGTATGATCTGTGTTAGGAAGGCTCAAGATGCACTGTAAATTCAATATCATGCTCTCTGATGGGAATTTATCCTGGAGATGAGTACGGTACCTGCTGCCTGGCTGTATAATTGAGTAGGGCAAGGTCTAACTGGAAAAAATCTGCATTTAGATAGCCACACATATATAAGAAGTCAAGATGATATCGTATTTTTAGAGATAATATAATTTTGCATGTGCAGAGAATTGTTTAAATATTAATACTCTTTTGCTACATACTACAAAAACCATTCCCTCATACCTGATTTTAAGGCAATAGAAAAACTAAAATAAATACTTGCTTTGGTTCAAAAATTGCAGCCTGTTAATCACCTTGCTTTTAAGGACTCTGTGAAGGCTGAAGCTGTTGAGACTACTACATTCAAAATGTACTGTGGCTTAAAAGATATAAATTTACATGATATACTGCATCGAGCTGATTACTTGGGAATCTCAGCCCTTTTATTGACTGATTTTACCTATTATGAGATAGCCTTGAAAAAAAGTCACCACCTTTTGCTGTGGTTATTAATTTTACCCCCTGGAAACAAAGCTGCAAGTCAGCTATTCTTCCTCCCAACACCATTGTGAAAGTGGTCTATATGCTATAGATCCAAGTATCTCTGAAAATGCGCACATTGACTAAGCCAGCATCACTGCACAAATTGTATAACCCAATGTCAGCTGGGGTTATCCTTGAACTCATTCCATGTCCTGCTGAGCTTTGCTACTCAAAGTGCATACCATGGGCAGCAGCATCGACATTAGCTTGGGAAACAAAGAATAAATGCAGGCTCCATGTCAGCCCTATTGATCAGAATCTGAATCTTAACAAACTCCTGAAATACGTGTCAATGTATTCAAGTTTGAGAAGCATGGCCGTGAAGCCTCTCCTGAGATTTCAAGAGAATTCCCAGGGGCTAATGCTCACGGTCACTCACTCTGATTTCTTTACATTGATAATGTTCCCTCTGTATCTTGCAACTGCTTGCTTATCTATTTTTAATGTTTTTTCAAAAAGAAGAAATTAACTCCTTTCATTGGTCTACCCAACACATACACACACATACACACACACACACACACACTCACACTCACACTACTTATAAGTTCTTTAATTGATGTGGAAAACAAAATACACTGGGAAATTAAGGACAGTATTTCATTCAGGCTACTGTACCAGTGAAATCATCCATTAAAGAGAAACATCTGAAAGCAAAAGGAGGGAACCGTTCAATAGAAGGTGGTAAACAAGGCAGTCATTGCTGGTACTGTGGGAATCATAAGAAAGGTGGATCCTGTCTTGGGATATTCAAGGAAACGTGTTCTTTGTGGTTAGACACTTCAGGAACATGCATGGAGGACTTCTTAATCATTACTGTTTTCCAGGCGCACAGGACTCAGGTAAAGTTCAACACTGTCAAAGACAAAGATCATTTGTTGCTAAAAATCCTAGAAGCAATTATAAATCTCCTGAGTAAGACAGAGCCGTATCTAAGAAATAGTTTCTGGGGGACATTTGTTGAAATTTATTCTATAAAATAGGTTGAACCATTTGCTGAGAAGTGATGGCAAATGTCAGTTGCTTTGAAGTCCTAAGGATTGGGCATCTTAAAAGAGAGGCGTGGTGGCGCACACTTGTAATCCCAGTACTTTGGGAGGCGGAGACCGGAGGATCCGGGTTCGTGGCCAGCCTCAGCTCGCTCTCTCTCTCTCTCTCTCTCTCTCTCCTTAGTGAGGCCCTCCGCAACTTCGTGAGACCCAGTTTCAAAATAAAGTATAAAAAATAGGGCCGGGGGTGTAGCGCGGAGGTAGAACGCTCCTGCGTTCAATCCCTGGTACCGCAAAAAAAAAAAAAAAGAGAGAGAGAGAGATAGATGCCTAAAACATGAAAGAGAACATCATGAAGACCTTGAACCAAAACGAACATCAGCTTGGATGTTACCGCTCAGGAGCCAGAGAAAGGACTATGTCTTTGTTTAGCATGTTCAGGGGATGGGCACCTCAAACTTTCAGGCTTTGTCTAATGGAGCCAACCAGAAAGTGACTTCCTCATACACCTGTATGACAGAGAACCTCATTTGCAGGTACCAGGTACTCTTTTTTTTTTCCAAAGAGGACTTTGTAAGGATTTGTTCATCGCATCAAGCTGGTGTTCTGTAAGGGTGTTTGGTAATATTGGCCTAAACGGACATTATTATCAAATATGACATTCCAGAATCACATAACCAATGATTTCAAATATATCCTCATACAAGGAGAATATATTTTTATGGAGCCTATTCAAATAACTGTTACCCTGAAAATAAGGAAATGTGTCACTTATGAAGAGAAGTTATCATTTACAAATGTTTTGTTTCCATTTACAAAAGCATAGTCTACTACTAATTATGAGCTATAGATAAGGTGAAAAGAGAAAGGGTTTTTTATATATATCCAGAAAATGAACATTATAACATCAAGAGTATTCCAAGCACCAGTAATCCTTTAGCAGTTCATTAGTGCTACATAGTTAGCTTTAATTCTGCTAATCTTGGGTTGGCAGTCTCATAAACACAAAGATCTCTCAATGAGAATTCTGGAAATCCTGACTTTGTCCAGTGATATGATCTCAAAGATATTTAAACAATGTATTGGAGTAAAACAAAAAAAAATCTGTAGATGATAAAAGACTTCAAATAGCTATAACTAATATATTACTGATATAACATTCATTAATGAAATATCTCAAAGTAAAAGAAGAGGGCCTGAGGTTTTATAGAAGCAAGTAAACAGAAATCATCTTGAGTCTTATAAGAGCCAAAGGGAAGATGGCAAAGGGGCTTATCTCAGAAAGGACAAAAGCAAAATTCATCTTTGGTGGTTATCTATTTCCCAGAGCACAAAATCCGTTGGGGGATTTCTTAGTCCTCACTGAATTCTAAGAGCACAGGACTCGGGCAAAGCATGATGTTGTGATTTCTCTGGTCTTTTTGAAAGGTTTAGGGAGACAGGAGGTGTTCACAGAGGGTAGAGCCCTCTCAACACAGCTGCATTTCCCTTAAAGTGTCACAGTTCTAATCATCTCCATTCCCTTTCCAATCAAAACAAATGTACTGATTGGACTTCCCTGCTCTTAAATGCTTTGATCATTCTACCTTGCTGCTCAGTCATGGGCCTGTCTCTGGGCTCCATTTGACTCCATTCCACTTTCTGCCAACTTTCCCTCCGGAGAAAAAAAATAATTTACTACTTTCTTATGCAGAGGAATTTAACTCAGTTTTTTCAATCCAAGCTGCTCTGGGCCTCCCTCTGCTGAGTAAAGATTTGGACAAAGCTCTAAAATTACTGCCTGCCAAGTCTGCAATAAACTTACACAACATGGCACCCTCCACCCCACCTTGTGCTGGAGAGAGTAGGAATGTTTTATTCTTCCAGTAACAATTCAGTAATCCCAGAAAATTATATAAAACATAAAAGTCTCACTGGGAGTTGGAGTAAAAATAAAAGTTTATCATAGGAACCTTTCTCCTCCCCTTTCTACAGAGTATTCCATTCTTCTCTCTCTCTCAGACACTGCATTTCCCATACTCCAGCCATCTCAAATTTCACCCCAAAGAAAACGTACTGAGGCAGGTTCTCTTCATCCTCAGAACTCAGAGCAATACCAACTCATAAATTAATTTTGTCAAGCATTGTTCAAAGATAACCTTGGAAGCAGCCAAAAATTGAGACCTAGCAAATGGAGAGAGTTCTACTCAATTGGTGTTGTCATGAGGAATCCATCACTCTCTTCCCTTGCTCATCCCTCCATCCATAAAACCAGGCGTTTTCCTGCTTGCTACTTATATAAGACACTGCTTTCTGGCATTCTGTCTCCAATCCTCCAATCCTGTGTGACCTGTGTTCTCCTCTCAATTTCCTCCACTGTGGTAAGCAGAGTCCTACAAGTGGTCTGCAGCTAGGTCTGGGACTAGGTAAAATACTCAGTCATGGGGTTGGAATGGGAAGCCCACTTTGGCTTTCGGTCCACATAGTGTTCTGCAATTTAGTTTAACCAGTAGTATTGATCCTCTTCTATGGTTCAAGAACTCAGAGGAGATGAAGGGTATGATTATTTCACATCCTTAAACCCAAGAATTGCTCATTTCTAGACCTAGTTTCTCCCAGTCTTCACATTTTTGTTTTAACTGACTACTTGTGTGAATCTTTCAAAACTTGGCACTCACAACTTGGAAGAAATGCTCATTTTGCCGCCTTGATTTTCCATTTCAGTAATGCCTATTTTTCCTTTGAGTTGCCTCTTGTCTCCACTACTGCATTCATTATTAAATAATTCTTTAGCTGAATACTCACTCACCGAGCTTTTCTATAGTAACCAGTCACTTACTACTATGTTCAATTGATACTCAAGTGTTAATAACTGGTTTGACATAAGGTTATATGCTTAGAATTTCATTAACAGAAGAGTCTTCAAGATAAAAAAAAATGACTCATTGCAAATGAAAGTGTATCCTCTAAATGTTCATTTAAAATCATATGTGCATTTAATAACGTTCATGGAAACTAATATTAATAAATTATTGAGCGCTACTATGTCAGGCAGTGTGCTAAGTATTTATTGTGTATTAACTCACTGGACACTTCCTGTGTGGTAAATGTGTTAGTATTCAAAGTAACTACAGGACTGAGAAACTAAATAATTTCCCAAGGGCCCTTCCCCTCTAAGTCTCTTCAACTCCAAAGCCTTTTCTCTCTATATATTCAACTGTGAATTGTTAATATAGATAGAATTGTTCCCGTATACAGATTTTCCCCAAGCTTGTGAATTTTTATTCCAGGACCCAAAATTTCACTCTTCTTCTGAAAGTAATTGGCAACATTTAGGAATCAAAGGCTAGAAGGAAAAAAGTTGAATAAAGGGGAAGAAAGAGTTAGAAAGACTTTGTCCAGGAAGGCCTGTGAAGCTTCGAAGCACCCAGTTCTGTTTAGAGTGATCTGAGGTCTGTGAAGAGAAAAGAGATGAAAGATTTTATAGCTTAACTTGAAATGATCATGAACAGAATCAAGACCATGTTTTCATTACAGGGTTTAGAATATCCCAACCAATGATGCCAAGTAAATTTAAATTTCTAATTTTTTTACCATTTGCAATATCAACATAATTGATATCAGGGATCATTAAAGGACCCAAGGGGCTGAAATTAAAAACCGAGTCAAAAATTTATAAATGGATAGAAGAATTAGGGCAAGATATGTGCACACGCATGCACACACACACAGACACACACACACACACACACACAAACACACATAAATACACAAATATTCTCCAACATAGAAAAATTTACAGATAAAGAACATATTAAAATAATATTAAAAAGAGATCCTGTAAATTTCTAGTAACCAAAATAAGGTTCTAAAAATGTATCCATTCCAGTTCTTACTCACTAAATATATTAAAATTGCTTATAATACTTTTTCATTTATTGTATCCAGGTTAATTTAGTAAAAACTTAAAACATAAGAAATACCATTTTTTAATTTTTAACCTTGGTATCTTTGTCCTCCTTTCCCCTCTTAGGGTGTAAATTACCCAATCTTGAATTTTTTGTATGGGAGTTTTGTTTAGGAATCTCAACTTGTGCTTGGGAAATGGTTTAATCAATTTGAGGGCAAATTTTCTAGTTACAAAAAGGAAACTAAGAGAAATTTATTTTTCTTCCTTTAGAGTAGAAACTATAAAAATATACAGTCACTAGATATTTTGTAAAAAGCAAATTTTAATACCAGTTACCCTAAAAATTTAAGTATTAATCCCTTTAATCCTTTTCCACAGAGGAGAAAAAAAGAAGTCCAATCCCATCAAATTAGGATCTTCAAGTTTATAATACAGAAGGTACAGAAACTTCAACTATCTACCAAAGATTATGAAACCAAAAGAATTCACATTACAAGTTAACATTTGTCCACAGGATGGACATTACAAAAGGTTTGCACGGCGACCCTATAATAGGAGGAAGGAGTGGTGCCCCACCAGGATGCAAGGCCAGCTGGGCGTCCCAGTGTCCTCCCCTACATCAGTGATTCCCTAAGCAAAAATCTCAAATGCTTCTTTCTTAGGTGCTTACAGATGAGTGGCAGTCACCTTTACAATTTTACATAAAAATGTTCATACTACCTACTCATAAATAGGGAGCATTTTATAGAGTGAATTTAATTGCTTCCTAGAGGATTTTTAACTTTCAACTTACTAACTTAAATGAAGATATCAGAGTGTTTTAAAGTATATAGAGAGTTTTTCAGGAAAATAAAAGTGTTAAAGTTAAGAAATGCTTCATATATGTTGCTAGCAAAAGATTTACTACAATTTATTTTCTTTCTCTCCAGTGATTTGTTTCACGGAGTTATCATCCACTGAAAAGTAATAGCTTCTAAGATAAGAGGATGATGGGTCCTTTGAAATTCCCACATGGCCATGGTTTGAAAATTTGAGAACCATTGCCTTAAAACACAGCTAGCCATGAATTCTATACTCTCACAGATACAGTAAAAATGTCCAATTGGAAAAAATACACAATTTTTCATTAAAACTTTTCTATGGTTGGTTAGATTGTATAGCTTAAGGAACTTCTTTTCAATACCTTAGGGAGTTCTCTTTGCTCTCTCAAAACCTTAACCCAATATGCTTCTCTCTGGTTAGAAAATGGTCAGAACATCTGAGCATGCTCTATTCATGCTTCTCCAAAAATGATGCTATCCAGTCCCATGACTTTGTATACCATTTACATGTCAAATAGCCCTAAATACAGATCTCTACCCCTGGCCTTGCCACTGAGCTCCCAACTCATACATACAACTGGTTACTTCATATTTCCTTTTAAATGCTTAATGCATTCCTCAAATGTAACCTATTCAAAAGAAAAATACTGATATATACTTCCATGCGCACATACATGCACATACCATATTCAATTTTTCCCTAGTTTTTTTTATTTCAGTACATAGTTCCACCCAATTTGTGATGCCAAAAGCCTAGTAAGATTCCACAATAAGATTCCCTTATATCTTATACACACACACACACACACACACACACACACATACACACACACACAGTTCTCTCAATTTTAGCTCCAAAAAAATGAACCAGATCTACTTCTTTCCCTACCCATTGATGTCACCCTGACCCAAGCCACCTTCCATGTTACGTGTGATTTCTACAATAGTCTCCTAGTTGACTTTCTAGCTTCCATTTTTTAGCACTCTACACCCTCACATCCTTCGCACACAATTTCTTTCTCTCTCTCTCTCTCTCTCTCGTCCCCCCACTGCCCCTGCATAGCAACTAGAGGCATCTTTTCAAAATGCAAATACAATCATGTTGTCCCCTACTTAATACCTCAGTTGCTTACATCACTCTCATAAAACAGCTCCTTACATACAAAGTCCCGACACAAGCCTGCAGATTCAACTCTCTGAACGTCTCTGTCTTCAATCACACTTCTTTAATAGAACCTATCTCATTCCTACCTGGGATCTA
Organism: Glis glis; assembly: GCA_004027185.1. Lineage (NCBI taxonomy): Eukaryota > Metazoa > Chordata > Mammalia > Rodentia > Gliridae > Glis > Glis glis. Next base: position 41,608 of record PVJS01000957.1, read on the forward strand.
TACACAGTTCACACTGACTGCAACTCTCTAACCCCAGATCCTAAAAAGATTGACTCCTTCAAATCATTCAAAAGTGTGAACATCACATCCTCAGAGAGTTCAACCCCAGCTACCCTATGTGAATTTTCTTTCCACTCCTGCTCAATGGTACATCACTCTGGATGATGCTTAACTTTGTTTCAACTTGATTGGCCAAAGGGATGTCTGGATAGTTGATAAAATATTATCACTGGAAGATCTGTAAGAGTGTTTCTGGAAAATATTAGTATATTATATGCATGTATGTGGGTTTGTGCATCTTATTGGTTCTGCTTCTCTGAAGAACCCTGACTGTTAACCCTCTGTGTTAGTTTCTCTGTAAGATTTACCATGATCAATATTATCATTATCAATTATTTACTTATATTTTATTGTCAGTGTCTTCCAATAAAATGAGATCTTCATGCAAACCAGAACCAAACTTCAGAGGACCTAATCTGTTTATCAATGTATATACAGAATCTTGAAACAGTGCCTAGCACAGGATAAGTTCTTACTAAATATAAGAAGTAGATGTGTAGGTGACAGATAGATGGATAGACGGATGGTCTTGTTAAGTTGCTGAGGGTGTCACTAAGTTGCCGAGGCTGGCCTCAAACCTGCGATCCTCCTGTCTCAGTCTCCCAAGTACTTGGATTATTACAGGCGTGCAACACCATGTCCAGCTGTGCCATATCATTTTATGTCATTTTATGGCCACTAATAAAAGTGGGGAATTCTTCTTTTAGGGACAAGATTAAAAAGAAGTTGAGGAAGAGCTTCCCCAGGAAGGGAAGGGAAGCAAGGAGATTACCTTCTTGCCACGAGAAATCTAAAGCACACACAAAGTTTATGCGTGTGGTGTGAGGATGTGGGGTGCAGAACACAATGAGGAGCACAGCTCTTATGCCAATGTTGCCACACTAGGCTAACTCAGAGAATCCTAAATGACGTTACACTGCTGGCTTTGGACATGATGGAAGAGTCCATAAACCAAGAATGCTGGTGACCTGAGAGCTGGACCAGGCAAGAGAATGGACTGTCCCCAAGCGCCTCCAGAAGGGGCAGAGAGACCTGGCAACACCTTGAGTTTAGCCCAGTGAAACTGATTCCAGACTTCAGAACTTCATACTGTAAGATAATACACATGTTTTAAACCACTGATTTTATGATTTTATGGTAATGTGTTACAGAAGGTTGGTGTGTGCGTGTGTGCGTGTGCATGCGTGTGTGTGTGTGTGTGTGTGTGTGTCTTTCTCTCCCTCCCAGCTATTATGAACTGAGACGCTTTCCTCTGCCATGCCCTTCCACTTTATGCTCTGCCTCACCTTAGGCCCCAAGCAACGTAGCCAGCCAACCACGGACTGAGACCTATGACACCTTAAACCAAAATAAACCTTTCCTCCTCTAACTTGTTCTTGTCAGGTATTTTGGTCATAGTGATAAAAATCCAACTAACAAACATATTTGTCTATCAAGGAGCCAGCTCACTCAGATCCACTGGATATTGTTTTACCTCAGGGGGGAAAAACTACTCATGCTATGATAATTTTTTACTGAAGATGAATAATAATGTCCCTTATTTCACTAATGCTTTGTTTTTCAACATGCATAAAATGAACAACCTATCTCTTCTGAATGTCTACTTTGTGCTGGGTATCTAATTTTATATTCATTAACTCTATTAATTCTCACTGGCACCCTACGATCTGAAATAACTCATAGTTCCCATAGTTGACTGTCTGCATCTAACTCTCAAACTTTTATTCTCACAGAAAAATAACCTTTCTTGATAGTTGTTGGATGAATATTTTCAGCCACATTAAATTAAATAGGAAATTCATTCACTTAAGCTATCTACTCTTTAGACTTTGTCTTAATGTTTCTTTTCCATTTGGGTAAAAAGCCCTTACATTTTGATGAGTTCCTTCTATAGTGTGATGAATAACTCTTCCACGTTGCTTTTTCTTTCACTATAAAGTTGACCAAAAAGATCAGCACTCAAATAACTTTTTCCCCAAAATATATAATGTTTATCCTTCCCACCCACCCCTCAATCTTAGTTCATAATCAAAAAGTTAAGGAGGCAGACCAAGGTGGGGCATACTTGGTAAAAGCTGAGGTTGTTGTTGGTGTAGTCAGAGTTTCTGATGCATCTTTTCCTTTAATAAATGTGGCTCATCTGTGCATGTGCCTGGACAGTTTTTATTAAAATCCCCTTAACCAAAAACGTATTTATCTACAAAGCACTTTGCAAAATAACCTCTCTTCTGAAGCATCGTTATAAATATAGCAAACACAGCCAAATTTTAAAAATAAACTATTATTATCCATGCTTTTATCCAAACAAGTGCGCCTCAGTCTTTCCATCAGTGTTGAAAGCGAGCCTTTTGAACACATTAGAATAGGTGGTACTTTTTAAGGGAACATTTTTTTCAACGTGTCTGCCTGATTTTGATCCAAAGTAGATTCAGCTATTTCTATCACACAGTGATTTCTGTCACAGGAGTGTCACCTTTCAAGGTGATGCTAAAACTGACCATGAGGATTTTAAAAATACCTTTATTTCACCATTTAGACTTTCTTTGGTATTCTTTCTGGCCAAGATACTTCTCTTTTTAGAAGATTTTTCTTCAAAATTTTCATGATTTGTAAATGTCTACAAAGGAAATAGACCCATATATTTGCCAATTTTTTATAAATAGGAGATACACCACCTGGGCTCACCTGTGTTTCTAGGATGATAATCCCATTCTTTTTTTTTTTTTTTTTGCAGTACCGGGGATTGAACCCAGGGGCATTCTACCTCCGCGCTACACCCCCGGCCCTATTTTTTATGCTTTATTTTGAAACCGGGTCTCATGAAGTTGCGGAGGGCCTCACTAGGTAGATAGAGAGAGAGAGACAGGGAGAGAGAGAGAGAGAGAGAGAGAGAGAGAGACAGGGGGAGAGAGAGAGAGAGAGAGCACTGAGGCTGGCCGCAAACCCAGATCCTCTGGTCTCTGCCTCCCAAAGTACTGGGATTACAAGCATGCGCCACCACGCCCGGCTAATAATCCCATTCTTAAATTTTAAAATATATTATTTTTTCTGTGTCTGAAACTTTTATTCTGTAGTTACAGTTGGTCTAGTGCTAACATACTTACTATGTTAGAGTTCATCATGGGGACTTTTAGGAACAATGCCAGCCTGCTTAACACTCGCTGACTTGCAGTTGGTGTGGATTTTCTCTCATCTGTTTTGTTTTTAAGGGTTTTAACCTACACTTTTAAGTTTTACTTTTCACCCCCAAATGTTGTTACCTGGAAAATTTTAAACAGTATACTTTAAGGAAGTGAATAAAGAACGACTTTAAGATCATAGCATCCACACTCACAAACACAGACTTTAGAAGATAATTATATCAGTCGGGAATCACTATAGGAAGAAGACAACCTTCAAACTAGTAGTGTACATGTAGGCAAAATATTTGGGTACAATTGCAGCAGGAAGTTGAACTACTCTGTAGGAATCAATTTTTCAGTGTATAATCAAATGTTTAAAACACCTGGGTTGAAAAGAAGGAAATATCTATTTCAGAAAAAAATAGTGGTGGTCACCCCTTTCTGTTCCTTTACTCCATCAGACTGTCAGTGCAGCTGAGGCTATTGGGTTCTGCACCCAATCCTACAGCTGCTCATTCCTGGTCTGTGTCATTTTCCTTCTCTCTAGATTATCAAAGCAACTGGCAACTGGACTGGGCCAGAGGGAGTTTGTTATTCTTGTTTACAATAAATCCAGTTTTAACATTTTTATACATGTTTGATTATATCTAAGTTTTTTGGTCCTATCCAGTGAAGATAAAAGTAAAAATAAAGTTTCATTATGACCAGGGCCTTTCATTTCAAGCCTTCAGAAAAGTTTCCAGAATAGTCCAATAAACACATATATATCCTCTACTCACATCAGTGTTTCCCAACCTTTGTCCTAAAGAGCCTTTTAAGACACTCTTTCCTAAATGCCAAGTTTCATCTTAGGCTTCAGATATACTATGTATATGTTTATATACTTTATGTGCACCTATATTTATATGTAAAAAGAATACGTTTCTGGCTCTGAAGAACAACTTTCCATTTTCTTAGAGGCAACGTTGACTCAGTTGAGAATCCATGACCTAGCTATACCCACTCATTAACATTTTTCCAGTAACTTTTCTCTCTCCAGATTTATGTGTGTGTACATATATATATTATATATATACATATGATTATATATCTAAACATATGTATTAAGTATATAGCTTTATAATAAATACACTTAATTTTAAATTTTGTCAAAAAAGTGGCATTTTGATTAAAGTATCATATTTATTTTATAGCCTCCGGACAAGCTTACACAGTTAAAGACCCACTTTCTTTCACTGGACTCAACTCAAAATAATCTTAAGTAGTGTCCATGATGAATCCTTCAATATAAGTTAGATGCAAACTGTATACCTATAAACTGAATGATCAGAACTAATGTACAGATACTGCCATAGATGATTCGTTTTTTATAGGTAGGTCTGAGCACACTATTTTTGGCCAAAATAAGTCAGCATTATCTGCATACAGTCAGTAAGTTACTTCAGGTCTAAAAAGCTTGGGTGCCCGGCATGGTGGCACATGGCTGTAATCCCAGTACTCGGGAGGCTGAGACAAGAGGATTGCAGGTTTGAGGCCAGCTTCAGCAACTTAGCGAGATTCTGTTTCAAAATAGAAAATAAAAAGGACTGGGGTTTAGCTCAGAGGTAAAATGCCCCTGGGTTCAATCCCCAGCACCAACAACAGGAAGGAGGAAGGATGAGGGAGGAAGGATGAGGGAGAAAGGAGGAGGGAAGAAAAGAGGAAGGAAGGCAGGAAGAAAGGAAGGAAGGAAATCTTGCGTATTTTTTCTCAAACTTTACCTGGGAGTCAATGGAGTCACTCACCACAGTCTTGCCATGGCTGACTATGGTGGGACTCTCCTCTACTGACAGGTGAGCCCTAATCCTCCTGTAAGGATTGATTTGAACATTTTACAGCTGACAGGTGTTTACGGTATTCAACTTGAAAAGATCTTAAGTAGTTTCTTCTAAAATTCATTTTGAAAACAAAATTGTTTTATATATTTAGATACGTGCATAAGATTTTCTCTGAAGAAATAGTTAAATGATAAAATATGTTTAAATTTGCTGTCATTTACTGAAAACTAACCCATTCTTTTTTTTTTTTTTGTGGTAGTACCGGGGATTGAACCCAGGGGCATTCTACCTCCGCGCTACACCCCCGGCCCTATTTTTTATACTTTATTTTGAAACCGGGTCTCACGAAGTTGTGGAGGGCCTCACTAGGTAGAGAGAGAGAGAGAAAGAGAGAGAGAGAGAGGGAGAGAGAGAGCTGAGGCTGGCCGCGAACCCGGATCCTCCGGTCTCTGCCTCCCAAAGTACTGGGATTACAAGCGTGCGCCACCATGCCCGGCCTAACCCGTTCTTTCTAATGATTTTTCTAGGAATATATTAAATCAGTATCCCCAAAAGAAAGGTTATGTGTTCTACACAAAAACAAAATTATATCAGGAAGTTCTAGTTACAAGTTCTAAAGCTTGTAAGCAACCCCTTGAAGTGAGATGGGAGTGGCCAGCCCACTTGACTTCTAAGAGCCTTTGTTTAAGCTGAAGGCAGAGGAAGGGGCTGGGAATAGGAAAAATATCTTCTAAATAATAAGCCATTAAGCAGCCTAAACAAACTCCCCTCTTACTCCATTCTTGATTATACTTTTTATAGTTTTGCTTATCCACAGGCAACTATGGTCTGAAAATATTAAAAGGAAAATTCCAGAAACACAGAATTCATAAATTTTAAATAACTCATCATAGTATATCACTAGAGTTGTTCTATTTTAGTGACAATAATTATTGTTAATCTTTTATTGTCCTAATTTACACGTAAACTTGATCATAGGTATGCATGGTTAGGAAAAAAAATAACATACATAGGGTTCAGTACTGTATGTGGTTTCAAGCATCTACCAGGGATCATGGAACGCATCCCCTGCAGTTAAGGGGGAACTACTGTACAAATGGGTGATAATATATTAAAATATAGCTGGTGTGGTGGTGCACACCTGTAACTCCTGTACTTGGAGGCTGAGACAGGAGAATCACAGGTTGGAGGATAGCATCAGCAACAATAGACTCTCAGTAACCTAGTGAGACCCTGTTTCAAAACAAAAATAAAAAGGCTGGGAGGGTATATCAGAAGTAGAATGCCCCTGGGTTCGATATCCAGTACCACAAAATTTTTTTAAAAAGCTAATATATTAAAATATGCTGGGGGTGTAGCTCAGCGGTACAACATTTTCCTGACATGCATGAGGCCCTGAGTTCAATCTCCGGGATGGTAACAAATAAATAAAATATTATAAACCTCACTCATAAAAAGATAAGCATACATTAAAACTAAAATTGGGTACATTTTTTTCTTTATCATACTGAAAATATCCAAAAGGTTTAAGAACAACATAAAACACTACACTGACATGTTTATGTGGTGACAGGCATTTTTATATATTGCAAAGCAGAGATAAAAATTAGCACTCACTCTGTGTAGGATAGTTTGAAAACAACAATTTTAAAAATTTAAAGCATACATATCTTTCAGGTATAGAAATCAGTATCAGGAAATTATCACACAGATATATTTGCACATATCCACCAAAATATGTATGTGCACGTCTAAAAAAGTTGTAGAATTTTATACTAGCAAAAATGGTCATTAAAATTTCATTAGTAAGGTGCTAACTAAATTATAACTTTAAAATTGAAATACTATTAGTTACTAAAAATAAAATGCAAGAGAACATGGTGGATCGTGGGAACTGACATCATCAAAAACTCCCAAAGAGTGAATCAAAGCAGCAGATCGACAGCACCAAACTGAGCTGGGAAGACCTGGGGAAAAGCTGGCAGGAAACTCAGAACTAGTGACCAGGTGAAAGCCCAAAATACTGCTTTCTAAAATGGAAAGAGAATTAATAAAAGAAACAGATGCCAGCAGCATTGGGCAGCGATGTCAGGCTTGTCCCCCAACAAACCAAGAGATTAAGAAAAATGGAAACTCACCAGCACACCTACAATCTGAGCAGCAAATAGGCTCCAAAAAGCTGAGCTGCGACTGGCTGGAGAAAGTCCTGGAGCCCTTGAGGGAGACTCAACATCTCCCAAACAGAGGTGCTGGAGCTGGGAAATACCAAGAGCTGGAAGAGGCTCTTTGGAATTTCTCATCCAGCAGCAAATTAGTAATTCCTGCAGAGTTCTATTTTTCTTTCAGAGTTCTTTCTCTACTTTTTTCTTCCTTTCTCTTCTTCCTTCCTTCCTTCCTTCCTTCCTTCCTTCCTTTCTTTCTTTTCTTTTCTTCCTTTTTCTCCTCTCTTTGCAACAAAGCATGTACTCATTTACAACTGACAATCTGACTTTTGGAATAAGAAGTTTAGCTAACTGGGGAGGGGGTCTGGATCAGATGATCGAGGCCTGACTGAATCTCCCCCATCACCTATGTCACTGATGGAAGCCCAGAAATGGCTGGAGGATAACTGAGGGATTCCACACACCTCTCCCCAGTACACCTTCTGGGACTCCTGAAGTGAGGAGTGCAATTCAACCAAGATCAAACTACAGGCAGAGCAGGCCAGGAAAGCCAGACAGCAGTCTTGTCAGCCGTGCATCCCCAGACACAACAATGAATCCATGTTGAGGATGAAATTTGTTTTGAAATGGACAACAACCCCTGCCAACCCTCCTCTCCCACCAAGTCCCAGCAAAAGGAGCCAGGCAAGGAGGATGTTGGTCACATACTGACTTGCCAAACAAGTTTAGCCAGTGTGGGACAGAGCTGAAAGCCACAAAGAATACTCCAGTGACTTTTGCATTATACACTTTCCCTCACAGTGGCGAGTGCCCCAATATCTCCAGAAAGAAGAATATCAAGCATCTAAATGATAAGAATTGAACAAGCTGATTGAAATTAACAAATTTCTAATGACCCCCACAATATGTGTTCTGTTAGAGGTCTATCAATTTCTATGTATTTTGTCATTTAATTAGATCCTCCCAATTCCTCTTCTTCTGTGTGTGTGTGTGTGTGTGTGTGTGTGTGTGTGTGTGTGGAGAAGGGGGGTACTGGCAATTGAACCCAGGAGAATTCTATCTCTGAGATAAACCTCAACCCTGTTTTATTTTTTATTTTGAAACACGGTCTGGCTAAGTTACTGTGCACTCCTGGCCTCGAAACTGTAATCCTTCTGTCTCAACCTCCCAAGTACTGGGATTACAGGTGCGTGCCACCTTGCCTGGCTGCAACTCCTCCTTTTTCACTCCCATTTCAACTGCCACACCCAGGTGTCTATATTACCCCTAACATTTTAATTTCTGACTCACTTCCCTCCCCCACCTTCTTTATTTCTTCTCTCCTTTTTCCATTTTTTCTATTTTTCTTACTTTTTATCCCCTCTCCCAGTTCAATTTAATATACACTCATTAATTCATAAACTACTTGGGCTATTCTACATTATTCCCCACTCACATTTCCCCTTAACTAATAGAATGATAGAGATGAATAGTAATTACTTTCATAGTATATATTGATACATGGTTTTCTCTTAAATTTGCATTGTTACTTGCAGGCACCATATCCTTTAAAGAGGTCTTAGTTTGTAGTTGTAATAACACCCTGATTACACTGATTTGATGCTTTGAAACTAAGTTATACCTCTAACCCAAGACTTATTATAAACAGTTAATTATTGTCTATAGAATCCCCACATAAAAAATGAAGAGGAATTCAACAGATGTGCAAATATAACATCTCTGAAAATGTGAGGAAACAGGCTAACAAGACACACTCAAAACTTTACAACCCCCGATAACAGATGACATCAAGGTAGAGGAAATCCCAGAAAGATAATTCAGAAAGTTGGTTATTAAAAAGATAAAAGAACTAAAATATGACCTAAGGAATGGGATCTGTAAGAGTATACAGGATATAGAAGAACATTTCAATCAAGAGGTTGTGGCTTTGAAGAGGAACCAAACAGAAATACTGAATGAAATGAAAGACACAATAAATCAAACAAAAAAATCAGTAGAAAGTTTCACCAATACACTAGACCACATGGAAAACAGATTCTCAGGTATCAAGGACAGAGTATACTAATCTCGAACACTCAGTAATAAAGAAAAGACAATGATCAGAAGATTCAAGAAATCTGATACAACATTAAGAGACCAAACCTAAAGGTAATTGACATTGAGAAAGGCTCAAGATACAAACCAAGATTGCTATATCTAGTAAAGCTAGCCTTCAGAATCAAAGAAGAACTAAAAATCTTTCAAGATAAGCATAAACTAAAAGAATTCATGACTACTAAGCCAGCACTACAGAAGACACTTAAAGAAATAACATGCAGATAAGAAATTAAAAAAAAAACTTCGGAGCCAGAGAAGGGACAAATCCTATTAGAAGAGTAACTATGTAAAGGAGAACTAAAACAGGTTAAATCAGTAGATATAAATCACAATGGCAGAAAATAATAAACACCTCTCTATTATACCACTGAATGCAAATGGTCTCCCCAATTAAAAAACATAGATTGGCAACATATTAAATGAAAAAAAGATCCAACTATACCATGTTTATAAAAGCCTCACTTTAAAGGCAAAGACATTCACAGCCTAAAGGTGAAAGGATGAGAAAATATATTTCATGCAAATAGAGACCAAAACAAGCCAGAGTAGCTTCTCTCATATCTGACAAAGCATAGTTCCAACCAAAACTTTCAGACAAAGAGAGTCACTTCATACTGGCAAAGGGAACAATCCAACAAGAAAATATAATAGTAAACATTTTTGCCCCAAATGTTGGTGTATCTATTTATGTAAAACACTGTACTTTCATATTTATTGAATTTTATACCATGTGAGTATAGTGTCTATTTACAAAAAAAAGAGAAACAAATGTGAATATATATATATATATATATATATGTATATATTTACATCAAAAGTTTAATCTTTGGTAGCCATGTGAACTACTCTTCAAAAAATAATCAAACTCAAAGACTAGAAAATTTGTTTCCTATGGGTCCAGATTGTTAAATTTTTTTGACTTTGTGGGCTATGGATTTCTGCAGAACTACTCAACTCTTCCAAAGTAGCACAAAAGCACCCATAGACAATGTATAAGCCAGTGAGTGTGGCAGTGTTCCCACACAACTTTATAAACCCAGGAAGTGGGTTGGACTTGGTCCAGAGGTCACAGCTGGATGACCCCTGATCTAACTCATTTTGTTCATTGTCATTAATGATATTTTCCCTCCTGTACAATCTATAACTACCACTAGTGAAGTATGAGATACTGTTTTGGTTAAGACTTCAAAAACATAAATAACTTCCAATGGCAAAACATATCAAACACAAAAAAATTGTTATAAAACACATAATCATATCCATTAGATATGGTATGAACAATGTTGTTTTTTCCTCAAGGAACCTGTAGATGCCATGTATTTAAATGCTGAGTGAACTTAATAGAGTAGAAAGCGATAATAAAATCTTACATTTTTTATTGCAGCACAGATTATAACTTAAGGACACTGTTGAAAGCTAATTGCACTAAGCTAATAAAAATATTACATCTCAAAATAGTAAATATTGACAAATAAAACCAAAAGAATTTATGAAACTATAAAATATGTTCACTCTTACCACAAACCCTAATGCAGTATATTGAACAGATAATAAAATTTTGAGTAGCTAATAAAAGGTAATGGTTTAGCTTTAATAACTTGTAGGCTACACTCCTTTGAGTAAGAAATTTTTTATCAGCACTAAACTCAGTATTCTTGCTTATTAGTAGTTTTTGCTTAGTCATGATTTCAGTGATTTTTATAACCTTGTGCACTAAAACTATTGTGAAGGATTTCTGTGCATCTCAATTGACAAGAGAAATATCGTTTACTTTGATTTGCTTTCCTTGCAAGTTTGCAGTGTGCACTGAAGCAAATTATCAGAATCCAAGGCTATCTTTGGGTCACATGGAAACATTTAAAACTTAACAGAAGTTTAATAATTCCCATGTTGGAGAAAATGTCAAATGGTAAGCAACAGCTATTTAGGAAATACGTATCATTTTGAGGGAATTCAGGAAAACATATATTGTTTTTAGGGAATAATTTATTAAGAATGTAATGTTTTTCTTAGAATTCTATACAAAAAGACATACCTAAAATAAAATATTTGAACAGCAGTGATGGGAAGTTTAACTAGGGGGTATTAAGTAACACTACATAACTAAAGGACCATCTTGTCAAATACCTTGATGGACAAACTGATAGCAAGAAACCACCAAGGTGAAAACAAGTTCAACCACACTGTTCAAAAGATGGTTTCTAAAAAATAGTCTATTATTACAGTGTCCCCGAACACTTTTCACTTGCAGCATCTTCACTCGGCCAACAAAGGATGACATGTAAAAGCTGTGGCATAGATAGATGCCATTTCATTCTGAATCAGACCTCAGGCTCTTGTTCTGAAATTGTTTGAAGTTTCTGGCATTTTCCTCTGACAGCCCCACTTCAACATTACACTCTCATGTAATGTGGTCATAGTATTCTACCAGGAGGCAGCCAGACCATCAGGGCGGTCTACAAATTTGGGTTTCCCTACAGTAAGGACTCTTCTAAATACTTTTGGATTGAATGTGCTTAGAATCATTAAATGGTATATCTTGATTTTTGAAGAACTTAAGTTACTTATAAGCTTCTATGAGATTTGCCAAGTTATATCTGTCAAATAAGCCACCTCGGAGCCCCAGAAGGACTTTGAAGACCTCATATCTATAATTTGAAAACATATCAGCTGCATTGATCTGAATATCCTTCTGGTAATAAAAGGATAAAACCAAGTCCTCTCCTCAGGCTGAAATTAAAACTCCAAGAAGTTTAACTCTTAAAAAAAAGGTAGAAAACTCTTCATCAAAACATCAGCATAAATATTAATAATTCATCTTCAATAGTGAAAAAGTGCAGAAAACAGAGCACCAAATCTTATAGAAAACACTTAAAAATAGTTCAGTTGATTTGATCATATAAATGATAGAAAGAATACATATAAAACAATTTGAAGGTAAGCCGCAAACTAGGAGCATACATACATACCTACACAGAACGTCTTATAAAATGTATTCCGACTATAGAATATGTGTGTTTAATATTTATTTAATAAATACATATATGACTTTTGTAAAATAGTCTATTTAAACAGCTCTCATACTAATAAAGTATTATCAAATAAAGTCCATAAAGTTACTTATTAAAAAACATTTTAAATACAAATTAAATAAAAATGAGATATTATTTTCCATCTGATTAAAGATTAAAGATAATGGAAAAATGTCAAATTTTGGCACGAGGGTGGTGAAGTATATATACTTTGTCATGAAATAAGGTATTATTAACTTCACAGTGAAAAATCCATTAACGTGAATCAAAATTATAAAAGGCTGTACCATATTATGGAATGTATAATGGAGAAAAATATATACTAAGGAAAATGTTGAGTTGAAAGATTTTCAGCAGGGCGTGGTGGCGCAAGCTTGTAATCCCACTACTTGGGAGGCTGAGACAGGAGGATCACAGGTTCGAGGCCAGCCTCAGCTACTTAGTGAGGCCCTCCGCAACTTAGTGAGACCCTGTTTCAAAATAAAGAATAAAAAAAGGGCTGGAGGTAGAATGCCCCTGGGTTCAATCCCCAGTACCGAAAAAAAAAGATTTTCACTGTAGCATCTCTTACAGCAGGAAGTAATAGGCAACCCAAGTATTCATTACTTGTAATATTTATCAAATTCTTGTTACAAACCATACACAGTACTGAACATTTCATGACACATTTTATAGAGTATTAGAGAATTTACAAACTTTTCCAAGTTTATCCAGTCAGTGAATGTCATAAGCACTCAAGTCCAGGTCTATGATCAATAAGTTATTGGCCAATGATAGGACACTCAGCCATCACCAGTTGCTCTTCTGGCTGCTACCTGCAACAAGACGGAGCTACCAGCAGGTCACAGTGGCACATAACTGTAATCCCAGTTACATGGGAGGCTGAGGCAAGAGGATTGCAAGCAAGAGGTCAGCTTTGGCAATTTATCAAAACCCTGTATCAAAATTTTAAAAAAAAAATTAAGGGTTAGGGTTGTAGCTCAGTGGTACAGTGCCCTGGATTCAATCTGCAGTACCCCAAAACAAATAATCAAACAACAAATAAATAAGGCCATCATCACCAGGTGACAAGGAAGAGGTCAGCAGGCTGTGAGAAGGAAGTGGTGCCTCCTCCCAGCGTAACAAGGGACCTGGCTTCTGCAGAGTCCGGTGTAGCACCAAATGGATGGGAGGTTTTGTCAGCCATACCTACAGCTAGAAAAGATGAAGCTGTTAATCTAGTACAAAGTTCAAGTGCTGCACTTCGAGGGTGCAGAATGCCCTGCCCTTTCAGACTTTGCTGAATCAACACATCTTTTCAGTTGCACCAGGATCGTATTCATCAAATGGCACAGTGTCCAAAGTTCAATAGCAAATACCACAGATTTGATCAACGGATCGTCCACAGGTTCAGAACGGTTTCACAGGCTCTTCAGAGAGTGGGGTTATAAATAAAGAATGCAGTCAAATACAGATCACTCCTGGCTCTAATCAAACCTTACTTGCCTTTGGAACACCTGCTAATATCCGGAATCTTGTACCACAGACTGGTCGAGTCCAGGTTCAGGGAGTTGCAAGTGGTGATTCATCTCTTCCTGGCCTAACCCAAGTAGTTGCTAATATGCCTCTTGGAATTCCAGGAAATTTTAGCTTAGTACTAATCAATAGGGTTGATCTAGATTATTTGGGACTCTTAAGCAATTCTCAGACTACAGATGTTGATGCTGATCGACATTTATATAAACACAGGACAATCTGTCTGTGGATAGTTCAGACATTCAGAAAGGACTGGTGAGCGGGTCTCTCATGATATCAGTGAAACTAATACTGATACAGGTTTATTTGTTACAACATCCTCTTCATTACAATGTCCATTTATAATAGTACATTTATATTAAAACAAAACACAAACAGCTTGACTTCTAGTGGGCAAGTCCATTCTTTGGAGTTCAGGGAAATTGTATCCAGGGTTGCCGGTTTGTGAAAAGTCACAGGCTCAGAATATTCAGGTTTCTGCAGCACTGCCTGTTGTGCAACACTACAACTTCAAAAGTCTCAGCAGCCAACCAGTCAAGCCCACATTATGCAAAATATTACACCACATATAATCCATGGCGTGCAAGCCAGTGGTCAAAAAAAATCACAACCCGCTTTGCAAAATCGTCAGTTGGAGCTGAATCTTGGAGCTTTTTTAATTCAGGCACAGAACCCTTTTGAATAGATAACTTGCCAAACACGTTAAGAACAAGGGGTCCAGAATTTGCAGAATTTTCAAATACAGAATACTGCTGCCCAACAAATAACTTTGACACATGTTCAGACACCCACATTTGCTCAAGTTGCAGCAGGTGGAGCTCTGACTTCAACCCCATTTAGTCTAAGCACTAGTCAGTTGCCAAATCTATATAGACAATTATAGGAAACTCCGTAGATTCTACTAGTATACTGCTATGCCCAGGAGAGATGCTGATGTCCTACAGATATTACAGTCAAAGAAGAAAAACCTAATCTTGAAGAGTAGCAGCTTTGTGGTGTTTCTACAACAAATACCAATGATCTAACACATTTACAAGTGCAAGTGGTATATGAAGAACAGGACCAACAACATCAAGAAGAAAAAAAAACTTCAGAGGGTAGCTTGCACCTTTCCCAACTATAAAGAAAGTGGTAGGAGAGGTACCATTCCTGAAAAAAAGAAGCAACATATTGGTCACATATCAGAATGTAGCAAAGACTATGGGAAGACCTGGCATCAGAGGGCACATCTGCATTGGCAGTCTGGAGCGCACCCTTTTGTGTGTAACTAAACATAGAAATTTACTCCAAGTGGTACATTACAGAGGTGAACAACATATGAGAAGAAATTTGTTTTTCCAGAATATCCAAAACTCTTTATGAGAAGTGGCCACCTTGCCAAGCCCATTAAAACACATCAAAATTAAAATGTTATTCACCCCAGCAGTAGTGTAAGCATCCACAGAAATTAAGCAAGAGGATACGTTCCCTTGCAAATATTCAATAAGGTTCTACTGCAGGCATAGGAACTGTTAATACTTCCACCAGCAGCAATCAAGACATCCTTACCAACTCTAAAATACCTTTACAGCTTGTCTGGAAATGAGACAATGAAGTAAATATTACACAATACTTATTGGTTTGGTTATTTTCATATAGTAGTGACAAGAACATTGTTCCTAAGTTCTTAGATACTTCCTTATTCATGTGCAAAAAATTTTGGATCAATGGTAACTTTGTATATGACACTAAAATGTCTTACATGATACTCTATATCATATTAAAAATGTTAAAACTGCATGGGTTATGCAGGTACTTTTGGAATCTAGAAGAAATGAAATTTTACCAAATTCTACAAAGAGAAAATTGTTTTCTGTTTCGTTTTGTTTTGTTTTTGGTACTGGGGATTAAACCCAGGGGCAGTCTACCTTGGAACTACACCCCAAGCCCTTTTTTGTGGTGTGTGTGTGTGTGTGTGTGTGTGTGTGTGTGTGTGTGTTTTGAAACAGGGTTTCCCTAGGTGGTTGAGAGACTCACTATGTTGCTGAGGCTGACTTCAAATCTGCGATCCTCCTGTCTCAGCCTCCCAAGTACTGGGATTAGAATTACAGGCATGGGCCACCACACCTAGCAGAGAAAATTGAACTTGACAGTGTGAATGGCAGTCTAACTAAATGCATCATTCTGTGTGGTTTAATGTAAAGATGAGTACATGTTGATATTTATCTATTTTAAGATTTTAAAATTTGACAAGTAAAGAAAATTATGTTATGATAAATTTTTTTAAATTTTTTTGATGACGAATTTTTATTGTGCATAATCAACAAATCAATTTATAAGCAAATGTTACATAGTGTAGGCTTTACTTAGCTTATTAACTTCTCATTTTGTAGCTAATTATTTTGTTAGGTTAACTATGTACAAGATTTTAAGCAATACTCTTGTAAGATTTTGAAAACTACATTTTAACATGGAACTCTAGGGACAGTCTCCTTTTAAATTCTGTTGATAAGCCATGTTTAAGATTCAATTTGCCAAAATAATGTCTTATTAATATTTTTTCAATAATGAAGTTTGGCAATATAGCCAAGGCTTAAAGAAGTTTAGAATGTATAGGTTGAGGCATTTGGATTTTAAGAAAATGTTATAGTAAATTATCCCATTTCTTGAATATTGGAGGACCAAACCAATAATGGTGTGTTCCATATTAACAGTGATTTTTATCCCACTCTGTTTCCAGAAACTATGATGGCCACAGCCTTAAAGGTCATTATATAAATTACCAGTAATGTATGACAGGCAAAACATAACAAAATCACTTCCATAACGATGGTGCTCCAACCATACGGATAGTGGTCATATAAAATCAGAGGTTTTATGGTATTTTCTTGACTTTTATTTTTCTTGGTCTAGGTAGTCAGTCTGCATTTAAATATCAACCATTTTTCTTTTTGCTTCTTTTCTTAAAATTTATATGTATTCAATATATAGTTATTTGAGGAAATATGCTTTTATTAAACTGTATTTCTTTCTATTTTAAATTATTATTTACTTTCAATTTAAAAATATAAGAATAAAGTTACATTGCTGTTCTTATAAGATTTGTACAACTTTCCTAAATATATAACTATAACTGCTACAGTTCACTTATGGTAAACACTTGGAATTTCGTATATTTGTTATCTTTAACACAACCTTGAATTTGAAGACTACCTTATTGTAATTTTGAAGTGTATTATAACAGAATGGTAGTTAATAAAACACTACTTTTATTTCTTTTTAAAAGAGTTATTGACTTAAATAAAGAAGGCTACAGAATAATGTCTACATATGTAAAAAGGTGTTATACATTCAACGGTCTATATACACCAAATTATTAGGCTACTCAATGGGAAAAGAACAGTCTCTTCAAAAAATGGTGATGTCCACATGCAGAAGAATTAAAATGGACCATTATTTTATACTATATACAAAATATCAAGTCAAAAGGACTTGAACATAACCCCTCAAACTGTAAAACTGCTAGAAGAAAATAGGGAAAAGGTTTCTTGGCATTGGTTTGCACCTGACTTTTTTTTTAATGACCACAAAAGCATAAGCAACAATATAAAAAATGACAAATGAGATTACATCAAAGTAAAAGGCTTCTGTATAACAATGAAAGCAATCAGTAGAGTAAAGAGGCAAACAACAGAACAGGAAAAAATGTTTGCAGACTCTCTATCTGAAAAGGAGTTAACATCTAAAATATGTAAAGAAATGTGCTCAGTAGTAAGAAAGCAAATCATTCAAATTTAAAATGCACAAAGATCTTCTCCCATTCTGTAGGCTCTCTCTTTAGATTCTTGATGGTTCCCTTTGATGAGCACAAACTTTTTAGTTTAATGCCATGCCATTTATTAATTCATGTTTTAAAGTCCTGAGCTTTGGGGATCTTATTGAGGAAGTTTCTAGCTGTGCCTATATGTTGGAGTGTTGGACCTATGCCCTCTTTTAGTAACTTCAAAGTCTCTAGTCTAATTTCCAGGTCTTTGATCCATCTCCAGTTGACTCTTGTACAGGGTGAGAGGTAGGGATTTAACTTCATTTTTCTACAAATGGATAAACAGTTTTCCCAACACCATTGTTGAAAAGGCTGTCTTTTCTCTAACATATGTGTTTGCTACCTTTTCAAGCTATTCCTCTGATACAGGACTAATATCTAGATATGCAAAGTACTTAAAAGACTTAACACTAAAAAGACAAATAACCCAATCAAGAAATGGGCAATCAAACTAAATTAACAAAATTAACACTTCACAAAAGAAGAAATACAAATAGCCAATAAATACATGAAAAAAAGTTCGACAGCATTAGCAATCAGGGAGATACAAATCAAAACTACACTGAGATGACATATAACCCCAATCAGAATGGCAATCATCAAGAAGTCAAACAAGAATAAATGCTGGTGAGGATGTGGGGAAATAGGAACTCTTATACACTGTTGCCGAGATTGCAAATTAGTACAGCTGCTGTGGAGATCCCTCAGAAAATTCGGAATGGATCCACTATATGATCCAGCTATACCACTCCTGGGAATCATTCCAAAGAGACCGAAATCAGAATATTATAGAAATATATGCATATCCATGTTTATAGCAGCACAGTTCACAATAGCCAAATTATGGAATCAGCCTGGGTATCCATCAACAGATGAATGGATTAAAAATTATGGGATATACACACATGGAATTCTACTCAGAAATAAAAAAGATCAAAATTATGTCATTTGCAGGAAAATGGACAGACCTGGAGAACATTGAGATTAGCCAGTCACAGAAAATGAAGGGTCATATGTTTTCTCTCATATGTCGAAGCTAGGGAGTAATTGGGATACCAGAGGGACTTTAGATAATGGAGGAGAAACTCCAGTGAAACCAAGGATTTAGTTTAGGGGAAGGGGGAAGGAGGATCAATGAAGGAATCACATCTATTGACATTATGTACATATGTAAGAATACCAATGTCGATCTCAATATCCTATATGAGGAAGGGAGGGTGTGGGGAGGGAGCCTAGGGAACGTCCACCACATCCTCTGTGCATGTATGTCACCATCACTATGAACTATATTATGATGTAAGACTATAATGCACCAATAAAATATAACAAATTTTAAAGAAATTAAATGCACAAATCACCTGTCATGCATTTCTCAAGAGGAGATATAAAAGTTATCAGCAGATATTTTAAAAATAATCAACATCATTAATCAGAGAAATTTAATTCAAAACCACAATCAGCTATTACTTCACACCTGTTATAATGACCATTATCAAAAAGGCAAAAGATAATAAGTGTTACTACAAATGTGGAGAAAAGGAAACCCTTCTCCACTGTTGGTAGGAGTGAGAATTAGGATAGACATTATTTAAAACAGTATAGAGTCAAAAACATACAATGGAGAAAAGGCAGTCTTTTCAACAAATGGTGTTAGGAAAACTGGATATCCATATGTAGAAGAATGAAATTAGACCCCTGTCTCTCACCCTGCACAAAAAAAAATAATTCAACATGGACTGAAGACCTAGAAATGAGACAAGAAATTTGCAGTTACCGGAAGAAAACACAAGACCAAGTCTCCAACATACAGGTAATGGTAGAGACTTCCTCAATAAGACCCCCAAAGCTCAGGAAATAAAACTGAGAACCAATAAATAGGATGCCATCAAATTAAAAAGCTTCTGCCCAGCAAAGAAAATAATCAAGAGTCTGAGAGAGAGCCAACAGAATGGGAGAAAATCTTTGTCAGATACTCTTCTGATAGAGGAGTAGTATCTAGAATATACAAAGAACTTTGAAAACTTAACACTAAAAAACAAATAGTCCAATGAAAAAAAATTGACAATTGAACTGAACAGACACTTCTCAAAAGAAGAAATACAATCAGCCAATAAATATATGAAAAAATATTCAACATCATTAGTAATCAGAGAAATGTAAATCAAATCTACACTGAGATTCCATCTAACTCTAGTTAGAATGACAGTCACTGAGAATATAAACAATAGTGAATGCTGATGATGTAGGGAAATAGGAACTCTTATACACTATTAGTGGGATTGTAAATTAGTACAACCACTATGGAGATCAGTACGGAGGCTCCTCAAAAAACTAAAAAAGGAACCACCATATGACACAGCCATACCACTCCTCGATATCTTTCCAAAAGAATTAAGTTCAGAATTCTATAGTGATACATGCATATCCATATTTATAACAGCACAATTCACAGTAGCCAAATTATGGAACCGACCTAGGTGTTTGACAATGGATGGATGAATAAAAAATGTGATATATACACACAGTGGAATTCTATTCAGCCATAAAGTACAAAATTATATCATTTGCAGGAAAATGTTAAGTGAGAACAACAAACTGCAGAGTGTCAAAGGTCATATATTTTCTTCATATGTAAAAGCTAGAGAGTAAATAGGAAACAAAGGAATTTCAGATAAATGAGAAGAGAGACCAGTGGAACAGCAGAAGGGGATAGGTGGAGGGAGTTCGGGAGATGAAAAAGGAGAATTGATGAAAGAAACAGTCCAAATAATGCTATGTCTATATATAAAGGCATCACTACTAATCTCATGAATATGTATGAGAAGAGAGAGGGGAGCAGGTGGGATCCAGAGGGAAACACACCAAGTGATGTGTGCTCGTATGTTTGTCTCACTTTGAACCTCAATATGATGGATAATTATAATGTACTAATAAAAGTATATTTTTTAAAAATGTTACGGAGGTTCCTCAAAAAATTAATAATAGAACTACCATATGATCCAATCCCACAACTCAATATATATTCAAAGGAAGTTAAGCCAATCTGTCAAAGAGACTTCCACATTCCCATGTTCATTGCCACACTAATCACAATAGCCCAAAATGGAAAGAACCTAAGTGTTCATCGACTGAGTAATGAATGAAGAAAATGTGTTACATATACACAATGGAATAGTATTATACCATAAAAAATAATGAAATCCTGTCATTTGCAACATGGATGAAACTAGAGATCATCATGTTAAGTGAAAAAAATCCAGGCACAAAAGGGAAATACACTAATGCACATGATGTGTACACACAAACTTATCAGAGTCAATCACTATGCTGAGCACGGAAAGGAGGGAAGGGGTGGGAATGGGGTGGGATTTGAGGGAGGGCTAAATGAGCAATGTGTGCATGCATGCTTCTGATACCCTGACACTTATCAAAATGTATAACTACAATGCACCAATAAATGTAATAAATAAATAAATTAAAAAAGGAGAAGTACCACATGATCTCATTTATATGTGGAATATAAAAATATTAATCTCAAAGAGGGTAGAATGTTCATTACCAGAAGCCAGAGAGAGTTGGGTGGGGAATAGGGATGAAAAAAGGTTGATCAATGGATACCAAGCAATAGATAAAAACAAGAAGTGCGAGTGTGATAATAGGTCCAAGGATAATGTACTATACATTTCAAAAAGCTAGAAGAAAAGATTTTGAAAGTCTTCACCAAAATAATAGTAATAATAATAAGTATTTGAAAAAACAAACACATTTAACCTGGCTTAAACATTATAATGTTTACATGTATTGAAACATCACATGGTACCAAATAATATGCATAATTTTATGTTTTATGCATAAATTAAAATTAACTTATAGGGTGGGATTTGAGGGAGGGCTAAATGAGTAATGTGTGCATGCCTGCCTGATACCCTGACACTTATCAAAACATATAACTATAATGCACCAATAAATGTAATAGATAAAAAAAGAAAAAAAATTAACTCAATTTTGAAAATAAAAATAGAAATATTCTGAAGGCTCTCTCTTCAGACTTGATTATTTTCTTTCCTGAAAGAAAAGCTTTTTAATTTTATGTCATCCCATTTATTGATTTTCAGATTTATTTCCTGAGCTTTTGGGGGCTTACTGAGGAAATTGCTGCTGGTGCATATAGGTTGAAGAGTTGGTTTTATGTTTTCTTCCATTAATTGCAAAGTTTCTTGTCTAATTTCTCTTTGTCTTTGGTTCATCATGAGTTGACTTCTGTGCAGGGTGAGAGAGAGATAGGGGTCTAATTTCATTCTTCTACATGTGGATATTCAGTTTTCTCAACACCATTCATTGGAAAGGCTATCTTTTCTCTAGTGTATGTTTTTGGCACTTTTGTCAAAAATCAACATGCTATAAGTGTGAGGATTTGCCTCTATATCTTCTATTCCATTGATCTATGTGTCCTTTGCATCAGTACCATGCTATTTTTGTTATTATAGCTCTATAGTATAATTCAAAATCAGGTATTATGATGCCTCCAGCATGGTTCTTATAGTCAAGCATTGCTTGACTATTTTGGGTCTTTTGTTCTTTCATATGAATTTTAGGACCACTTTTTCTAGCTCTGTGAAGGATAGTCAGTGAGATCAGCCAGCCTCAGAAAGTTAAGGTTCATATGTTTTCTTTCCTATGTGGAAGCTAGAGAGAAAATGGAAAACAAAAGGAACTTCAGATAAATGAGGGACCAGTAGAATAGTGGAAAGGGATTGGGGAAAGGGAGTAAGGAGAGGAAAAAGGCAGGCTTGAGGAATGAAACTGTCCAAATAATGTTATATCCATATGTGAAGGTATCACTACCAATCTCACTAGCATATATGGGGGTAGGGGGAGGATGCAAAGAGAAATACACCAACCGATGTGTACACGTAGGTTTAAATCATGTTGCATTTCACTATGATGTATAATTATAATGCACTAATAAAAATGTAAAAATACAACTCACATATGATCTAGCAATTCCACACGTGTGTGTGTGTGTGTGTGTGTGTGTGTGTGCGTGTGTGTGTGTATCCAGAGGAAATGAAATCAGTATGTCAAAGAGATCTCTGCACTTCATTGAAACACTATTCACAACAGCCAAGATATGGAATCAATCAACTGATGAATAGATAAAGAAATTTTAATATAGACCTATAGATATAAATAAACATATAGAAATATAAAGATATATATTAAGATGTATTTACATATCTTCAAAAAGAAGGAAATCCTGGCATTTATGGTAATATTGATGAGGCTGGCAGATGTTATGCTAAATGAAACAAGCCAGACATGGAAAGACAAGATGAAACCTGAGACTGAAAAGGAGTGTGTATGAGTGAGGGGAGCTCCCCAGGCTTTTTCCAACAAAAGATGTGCAAGACCTCTACACGAAAAACATAAGACAATACTAACAGAAATTAAAGACATAATTAATAAACAAACATACCTTGTCCCTGGATTGGAAAACTCAAATTGATCTGTAGATTCAATGCAGTACCAAACAAAATTCTAGCTACTTTTTTTTCTTCTTCTTTTGGTAGAAATGTACAAGTTGATTTAAAAATTTATACTGAAATGCAAATAAGGAGCTTGGAAAAAAAATATTTGTGGGTTTACAATAGGACAATATTATATAATTGAGGAGTGAATAATGATGGTTCGAATTATCCAATTGCATGATCCTAATAGGAGATCTGATAAAGCATTTGAGAAATTAGGGATAGCAATCAACAAGAAATTGGATAATCTTTAACTATAAGAAAAATAAATTGGATAATTGTCAACTAGAGGAAAAGCAAAAAGTTGTTTAAGAAAGGAAATATAATCATAATATATAACTTGATTTTTCAGAGAATATTTACAGAGTTACAATAGTATAAATTATTGTTGTTTCATTATGATCTGACTCAGAAAGACAAGGGAAGAGATTTGGATGAGTGAGGTAGGAGAGCGGAATGCTTGTCTACCATAACATGAAATCAATATATATATATATATATTTTTTTTTTTTTGCGGTACTGGGGATTGAACCCAGGGGCATGATACCTCTGAGCTACACCCCCCGCCCTATTTTTTATTCTTTATTTTGAAACAGGGTCTCACTAAGTCGCAGAGGGCCTCACTAAGTAGCTGAGGCTGGCCGCGAACCCAGATCCTTGGGTTTCCGCCTCCCAAGTACTAGGATTACAAGCATGCGCCAACATACCCAGCCAAAATCAATATTTTTTAAATCTTTAAACATGTGCATGTTTTATATGGATAAAAATTAAAAACAAAATAAAATTTTCTAAAACAAATAAAAATAAAATTTACTTCTTAGCTTCTTCATGGCTTCAAGTATAATTCTAGCTGTCACCTTATCTCCTCATCCCAATTTCTAATTCAGGAGACAAACACAAATTACAAGTGGATACACCACATAAAATGATATTTACCTTCACACACTCTTCTCATTCTCAAATTGGCACTCCTGGTACACACTAAAGTTGGATATAAGTTTATGTAAGTAGAAACATAGCCTTGAGAAAGTCCTGGAAACCTTTAGCAGAAATTAAAAACAATGATTCATTTTTTTCTACTTTATTAAAGTCTGATTTGACTGGTTTTCAGTAGATAAGGTAAATGTTAACTTGATAATTTCCCTTGTGGAACAAAATAAATAAAAGGGGGTAAGCTGGGGGACAGAGACAACTGAGAAATGAGAAAGAGAAAGGCAATTAGAAGAACAAAAAGAATGTTATTTGCTTCCTTTTATACTGAGTCTTATAGAAAAAGAAAGTGAAACTAAAACAGAGGTCATATGCCTCATGTCCACTAACAATTATGGTGAACTATTCCTCTTTAACTATCACCATGTGTGATTGTCAATCTAGGTTGTCAACTTGACCTGATCATGACACACCCAAGATCATGTGACTTTGGGTGTGTAACAGCAGATTAAACAGAAAGCCCTGCCCTGAATGTAGGCAGCAGGATTCTGATAGGCGGGGACTTAGATAAAAGAGGGAGAAGCTGTGTAGAGCGTGTGCGACTCTTTCCGAGGAAAACGCATCTGCTCTCGCCTGAGATCGTCGGCCGCCGTCTTCGCCTTTCTCTGAAGAGCTTCTTGATCTTCTTGGCCTCCAGCTCTTGGAACTGAAACTTCACCATCGTTTCTCTGAAGAGCTTCCTGATCTTCACGTCTTGGACTGGGATTGAATTAGTGGTTGCTCCGATCCTAAGACTCCAGCTCTTAGACCATTCGACCAGCTACTGGTTCCTCTGACTCTCCATGTGCTTCAAACTGTAAGCCCATCTGATAAATCCCTTTTTCAAATACTCATTCTGTGTATTCTGTTAATCTAGTGAACCCTGTCCAATACACCATGTGACAGAGGAGATCCCTGGCCACAAATTGAGACAGACTGGTCCTCCAACAGATGAGCCTCTGCTAGACACAAACTCACTGTGTGCTGTCTTTCACTGTAATCAGAAATATTATTGGGAAATAGTATTCAAGAATTAAAAGTCAAGCTGGGCGTGGTGGCACATGCCTATAATCCCAATACTTGAAAGGCTGAGACAGGAGGATCACAGATTCACAGCCAGTCTCAGTAACTTAGTGAGGCCCTCAGCAACTTAGTGAAAACCTGTATCAAAATAAAAAATAAATTGGTCTGGGGGTGTAGCTCAGATGTAGAATGCCCTTGGGTTCAATTCTCAGTACCACACATAATAAATAAATAAATAAATAAATAAATAAATAAATAAATAAAGTTAAAATAGTAATTACAGGTAGAATTAAGAGTATCACTTACTCAGCAGGGTGTGGTAGTGCACACCTGAATCTCAGTACTTGGAAGGTTGAGACAGGAGGATCACAGGATTGAGGCCAGCCTCAGCAACTTAGCAAGACCCTCAGCAATTTAGTGAGCCCCTCAGCAGCTTAGCAAGACTCTGTTTCAAAATAAAAATTAAAAGTCCTGAAGGAATAGTTTGGAGGTGTAATACCCTTGGTTTTAATACCCAGCAACAGGTTTAAAAATAAACAAACAAACAGGATATCCCTTACTCATTTCTTCCACGAGTGTACATCGAACGCTTATTCTTTGCAGGCTCTGTTCTACGTGCTAGATGGGAACACTGCCCTTGGGAGCTTTACATGACAGCACAAGTGGCCCAATAATTAAAAAACAGAAATATGCCCAGTGGTGAGAAGCACCATGACTCCTAAAGCAATCTCAGTGACAGAAAGCTGGGCTGGCATTGTTCTCTCGCCTATGCGGTAATCAATAGAGGCCTTTCTGACAAAGTGGCATTTGAACAGCAATTCACTCAATTCCGACCAATCCCTGGCAGACACACTAATGCCACTGGACTAATCCCAGCCCTTACAGCCCTCTATGCAGCCTTCCCTTCCTTCCCCTTGTGAGAGACTCCTGAGTCTCTGTCAAGGTGAAGTTCTTCCTTGGTCATCAAGTTCAATAAATGTAATACACCCCATTAGCAAGTTTCCTCCGCGGTTTTGGTACAGGAATTCAATTGCCATTTCTCAGTACATAGATAATATGGAATACAACATAACTGGATGAAATCACCCAAAAATCAGTTCACTAAAAGATGTTATGAGGCCTGAGAAGGGAGTCCTGGAACATTCCAGCACTTAGAAGACCACATCAAAGATGGAAAGAAACCAGCCAGAGAGCTAGAAAAGAATTAGTTAGGGAAGTTGAAGGAGAAACAAGAGAGTATGTCCCAGAAGGTAAAGAATTTTTAAACATTATTCTTCAAAAGGAGTTAGCTCTAAAATTTAACAAGAATAAATGTGAATGCAAATGGATTGGCTGAACTAAAAGTAGAAAAAAAATTGCCATCAGAAGTCAATAAGAAGCAAGGCTTGGTGGCACAGGCCTCTAATTCCAGTACTTGGGAGACTGAGACAGGAGGATTACAGGTTTGAGGACAGCCTCAGCAATTTAGAGAGACTCTTAACAACCTAGCGAGAACCTGTTTCAAAACAAAACAAAAAATAAAAAGGGATGTGGGTTTAGCTCGGAGGTAGAATGCCTTTGGGTTCAGTCCCCAGTACCACAAAAAATAAAATAAAAGTCAGTAAGAAGAACAAAATATGTAAAACCCTTGGGCCTATGGATCTTGACACATAGAAATGGCTTAAAAGATATCCATATAATTAATTCTAGACAAAGTGATAAAATGTCAGAGCATATAGAAATAGCTCTAAATCAAAAGATGTTTAAGGCTGTGACTCTCAACCCTCTCTTCCTCCTCTCTAGGTTAACTATACTCTCAGCATCTATACATTCCTCTTATTCTTCTTCAGCCCTGTTCGTTTTGTTCTTTAATCAGTCTTCTTTCTGCTCAGCCTGTACTGTTCCTTCTGAGTGCCCAGATTGGTGGATAACCTTCAAGGACCATTTCACATACCAATTCTACTAAGCCTTTCCTGAACCCACTGAAAGTAACCATTTGTTCTCTGATGCATCACAATATTTGAACTCTACCCTCCCCATTGTTATAAACACTCTCATAAGTTTATAATTATTTCCATGCATAATTTTTCTCTTCAATTAAATGGCTTGAGTTCACAGGCCATGTTGGAGTCAACTTTGAATTCTCCACAGCAAACCTCACAGGCTCTCACCCAATAAATACTGAAGTATGTTCAAGGGAGGGAGGGGGAAATGAGGAGAGAGGGAAGGTATCATTACCAATCTCACTAACATGTATGGGGAGGAGGGAGTGCGGGGTGGGATACGGAGGGTACTACAAGTGATGTGTGCATGTATAAATGTATCTCTTTGAATCTCACTATGATATATAATTACAATGCTGCAATAAAAGTATAAGGATAATTAATTATCACAAGATTTTTAATGGAGGAATTCAAATATTGAGCTAAACCCATAATAGACTAGACTTGTGTACTCAATACAGTGCGTGGAAGTCATGTGTTAGATGGCTTTCTTTTCCCCTTCACAGTTTGTATACATATTTTAGATAGGGAACTTTCTAGCATAAAATCAATTTTCTTAGCACTGAGTTCTTTATTTTCTCATGAAATGGTTTTCACTCCCTCAAGCACATCCTTAAAGTATCTTGACTCTGCATGTAATGTTTAGATTGTTTTATAAACCAATTTTAGGCCTATGATATATTTGTGCCATTTGTCTGAAAATACAATATTTTCAAATTAGTATAAGTTGACCTGAATATTTTCCCAAACCAAGCAGTACCATAATTTCAAATTTAGCAAGTAACTATTTTAAAGTTCTGAATATCTTCCTAGATTAGATTAGCTTATATTGAAATATACTTTTCGAAAGATTCATGTTTTAATTCAGAGATTAAGAAAACAGATTTCCTAAAAGCCAGTCTTGTAACCTGTCTTCCCTGGCAGCTTCACACAATGGTGATATCAATTTTTATGCTCATTTATCAACTGCCCTGGTCTCACACCCCACCTATTAGGAGATTCAAAATACACTTTTAATCTTTAAGGAAATGTTACTATAATTTAAACTTTGGAAAGGAAAGAAGAAGAAAAAAACTGTAGTTTTCAGAATGCTCCAGACGTCAGACTCTCTGGTTCCTCGTGCCAAAGAGTAGGAGGGCAGAGTTCCCTGAAGGCGCCGTAAGAAAGTAGGGATTTGAGCACAAATGAAATATCACAGGAGCTAAGGAGACTTTGGTTGATATTTGAATTTGAGTAGCTGAAGTTCAAAGTGGCATTTTCACAATTTAAGCTGCATATTTAAGAAGGAAAAAGAAGAAGAAAAAGCCAAGAGCTGAAAATCGAAATCCTCCCATGAACAGTCATTCTATTTGAAAAATTAAAGGCTTGTCAAAGAACAGCCATAACATTTACAGAAATGTGGGGACAGAGTAAATTAAATGACAAATGTGTGAGAAGTTTTTTGGTCCTTCCTACTAAGTGGAATAGATGCACAAATGGGCTGTCATGTACTTTTCACGTTAAAGACTTGCCTAACAAGCTTTAACTCCAAATCCACATCTCTGTGTGAAGGAGTTAATCGCAACTCTGGTATAACAGGTGTGTACAGTCTTTGGAAATAGATAACAGTAGTTGATGATTGTGCATTTCAAACCCTTTCTACATTTTTTATACTCTCAATAGAACTCTAATGCCTGTCATCTACAGGTCATAAGAAAACGGAAAGAAATTACAAGTAAAATTTTATAAAATACAGGCAGATACACCCATATATACAGACATAAATATA
The DNA here is from genome assembly GCA_004027185.1 of Glis glis. Classification (NCBI taxonomy): domain Eukaryota; kingdom Metazoa; phylum Chordata; class Mammalia; order Rodentia; family Gliridae; genus Glis; species Glis glis. The sequence goes on from PVJS01000957.1 coordinate 70,485, forward strand.
GGTATATATGCAGTATATATGGGTTTTTGTTGTCTGTTTTTGCAGTGCTGGGGATCAAACCCACAGCCTTGCACATACCAGGCAAGTGCTCTACCACTGAGCTACATACCCAGTCCACTATATATGTTCAAACTAGATAAAAATAAATTTATTCATTTTAAATTGGACACAATCATAAACACCAATAAACTTTTAATTGTCTTCATCTACAACCTCTTTCTAATAAGTATCATTTATAAAAACACCTGTACTCTTATAAGGTTTAAGTGATATTGGTGTCAGAAAGTAGCATAATCAGGTAGCAAATAAAAGCAACTTTGTGATGAGTTTCTCCTGTGAAGCAATAAAAAGCCCATGCAGTGGGAGGCTAAAACCTTGGAAAGAAAATGTCAAGTTGAGAAATGCTTTGACATAAAGATAATGCACAAATAAAAGGAAAGAATACTTGGGGAGAGGAGACAATTGAAAGAAAAACAATTTATGTGTAATATAGAAGCTTCTGTACACATTTAAGGGATAAACGGCTGGTAAAGGTTTCAGAAAATGATGAAATATTTTGTTGATCTCATAGAGAAAAAAGAAAACCTCAATGAAAAATCACCATTCTGAATGCCAAATTCAAACCAACTCCAAACTTTTATGTTACATGAAACTCTATAAAATTTAAATCTATAGTGTGGTAGACAGAACAGTGGGCCCCACAAAAATGACCACATTCTATCTCTAGAACCAGCGGGTATTTTACCTTGCCTGGAAAATGGAATTTTGTCAATATGACGAAATTAAGGACCAGGAGATGGGGTAGATATTCTGGATTATAGGAGTAGGCTCAATCTAATCACATGGACATTTAAGAGCAGAGAACTTTCTCTAGCCAGAGTCCAAGGGAAATGTAACGCAGGGAATGAACAGGGAGATACAGCATTGCTAGTTTTGAAGGGAACCAGGAGCCAAGGAATTCAGGTGACTTGTAGAAGCTGGAAGAAAGAAAGAAACCAAAACCCCCAGAAAGGAATGCAGTCCTCTAATTTCAGTCCTCTAACACCTCGGCCTTCGCCCGGTAAGACCTAGGACTTCTGACCTCTAGACCTGTAAGTGAATAAATTTGTGTTATTTTGAGCCGCTACATTTGTGGTAATTTGTTATATGTTCCAGATGATTCTGCATCATGGTTTGTATATAGAATGTTCCCTAGAAAAGTTCAGGTATAGGAAATGCAAAATGTTCAGAGGTAAAAAAATTGAACCATAAGGGTTTTCATCTCATCAGTGAATAAATCCATCCTACAGATGAATAATTTGAATGTGTTTGTTGGGTGGTAATGTGGGCAGGTGGGGTGTGGCTGGAGGAGGTGGGTCACTGAGGGTGTGGCCTTGGGGACTGCGTATGTCCATGGCCCCCTGGCCACCCTCTCTGCTTCCTGCCTCCATGATGTGAGAGCATCCAAGCACCCTGCCTCCACCACCACCGTTTATGCTTCAGAGCTGACCGTATGGACTGAAATCTTGGAAACCATGAGCCCCAATAAACATTTCTTCCTCTAAGTATTGTGTGCCAGGCATTTAGTTCACAGTAGTGAGAATGCTAACAGGAAACACTGTACAAATGGAAAACTAATAAACCCAGTAAATTCCAGAACATATATTTTTAAAGTACAATATTTTCAAAATATACATTAATAAAGAAAAAAGAATTTTAAAATATCTATCTCAATTATATAGTAGAGTGGCTTATCTTATTGCATATAAAATGAGAGATTAAAAAATAGCTTGGGAAAATACCTAAAGAAACTTAAATATCTTTTGGAAAGTAGCCCAATTACCTATCTCCTCTTAGATGGGGGAGTCTAGCAAAAAATGTTCTACTATGAAAAACCTGCCTAAATTTTATCTGAGAGTGGGATATTAAATTTGACAGTGTGGGCCCCTATATAAAAGCTGCCACATTGTTCCATTTTATTTAGAATTAAGTACAAAGAATTCTATACCATAGCCTACCAGGCCCTACAGGATCTGAGCTCTAGGATAACTAAGACCCAGCCTCACTGGTATCATTTTGTTGTTGTTGTTTTGGGTTGTTGTTGGTGGTGATTTGTGTGTGTGTGTGTGTGTGTGCTTGGGGTTAAACCCAGGGGCATTCTACCTCTCAACCCCCAGCAGTTTTTTTTTTTAAGTAGGGTCTCACTAAGTTGCTGAGGGTCTTACTAAGTTGCTAAGGCTAGCCTTGAACCTGCTATTCTCCTGTCTCAGCCTCCCAAAAACTGGGATTACAGGCATGTGCCACCTATTTTGTCTTTTTATTTTGAACCATGCAAATCTTATTCCTACCTCACTCCAATGACTTTGCACTTTTGTTTCTCTGCCTAGGTTGTGTGGGAAAGCATTGCGTGGAGTTCAGATCCACAGACTCAGCACCCAGAGAAACAAGGGCATCAGTAACACAAAAGTATGCAGATCCCAGAGTGAGCAAATGAGCCACAAAGAAGACAAAAAGCAGCATGGCCCTAAATGTCGGTCCTCATTTAAAAGAGGCCTCATTCCACTCAGGCAGCCAACCTTTTATCGGGCAATCCACTTTTAATCCACATTTTGCTAATGTTTAAAAAATGCTCCCTAGATATCTAAGCAGACCTATTTTCATCTTTCTAAGCTATTCCATAAAATGTCATAAAATGCATTTGTTTTTCCCATTGGTTCCTAAACTGCTTGATCAATGACTGATATTAAGCATGCAGATGAGAAAATCTTTACAATTGTTTACTATGGTTACTGTTTCTCTGTTGACAGATACTAAATGATCCAAAGCAACAGGAAAATGGAATATGAAATATCAATTTTTAAAAAACTCCTTTTTTATTCTCTTAGGCTCCCTATTGATTTCCCCCCTTCTCTGATGGCTAAATCACTATGTAAACTATCTGGGAAAAAATTATTCTGCAATAACCTAAATTGAAATGAGATTTTATCACTTGATGTTAGACCCTAAGTCCAGCAAAGATGTGAATCCTTTGGCCTTTGCCAGTCTTCAGGAACTTGAAGATAAATGGATGCCTGAGTGGAGTTTGTAGAAGGAAGGTGTTCCTTGAACAGACACTGCCACGTGACACCTTGAATGTGGAGGGTGTCATTCAGCTTCTTTAGTCGTGGAATTGGGGAGACCTAAAGACCACGGGTTTGGAAACTCCAGTGGCCTCCTTGTTCCTAATAGGAGTTTACAAAGGAAAAGGACCCACAGATGTGTCCTTTTGTGCTGAGTACCAAGAAGGAAGAGCCATAGAAAACTGGCAAGGTGACACAACTCACAGAAAGAGATAAGAAAAGAAAGTTCCATGCACTGTCTGGGTCTGGTTTGTATCTCCATTCCAAGAGTGAAAAGGATGCAGGAGTAGAGCATATCCTGCGCATATGCACTTATGGAGCCAGAGAATCTTCTTCAAAAGGTAAATGGGTGAGTTTCTTGAGTTCTTTGTATACTCTAGCTATTGGTCCTCTATCAAAGGAGTAGCTGGCAGAAATCTTCTCCCATCTGTCAGCTCTCTGTTGAGGTTCTTGATTGTTTCCTTTGCTGCACAGAAGCTCTTCAGTTTAATGCAATCCCACACATTGATCCTCATTTTAGTTTCCTGTGCCTTTGGGGTCTTGTTGAGGAAGGCTTTACCTGTGCCTATGTGTTGAAGTGTTGGGCCTATGCCCTCTTCAAGTAGCTGCAGGGTCTCTGGTCTGATTTCTAGGTCTTAGATCCATCTTGAATTGACTCTTGTACAAGGTGAGAAAGTTGGGTTTATTTCTATATTTCTGCATATGGTTAGCCAGTTTTGCCAGCACCATTTGTTGAAGAGGCTATCTTTTTTCCAGTGGTTGTTTTTAGCCCCTTTGTCAAAAATCAATTGGCTGTAGGTGTGTGGGTTTGTTTTGGAGTCTTCTATTCTGCTTCATTGGTCTATGTGTCTGCTTTTGTGCCAATACCATGCTGCAAGTGAACTAAATAGACACTTCACAGAAGAAGAAATACAAATGGCCAATAAATGTATGAAAAAATGTTCAACATCATTAGCAATCAGAGAGATGCAAATCAAAACTACCCTGAGATTTCACCTAACCCCAATGAGAATGGCAATCATTAAAAACACAAACAACAACAAATGCTGGCGAGGATGTGGAGAAGTAGGAACTCTAATACACTGTTGGTGGGATTGCAAATTAGTGCAACCACTTTGGAAAACAGTGTAGAGGATCCTCAGAAGAATGGGAATGAACCTACCATGTGACCCAGCTATACCACTTCTAGGCATCTACCCAAAAGAACTGAAACCAAACTACCAGACTACTACATGCATATCTAGGTTTATAGCTACACAATTCACAATTGCCAAACTTTGGAACCAGCCAATGTGTCCATCAACAGATGAATGGATTACAAGACTATGGGATATGTACAAAATGGAATTTTACTCAGCCATAAAGAAGAGCAAAATTACATCATTTGCAGGGAAATGGAGGGAATTGGAGAACAATATGCTAAGTGAGATTAGTCAGTCACAAAGAGTTAAAATTCAGATGTTCTCCCTAATATGTGGAAGCTAGGGAGAATGGGACTTAGAAGGGACTCCAGACAAAGAAGGAGAAAACTTTAGATGAGCAAAGAAGGTGACCTAACTGAGGGAGATAGAAGGGGTAAGAGGGAAATACACTAATGCACATGATGTATATACACAGACTTATCAAAGCCAACCACTATGCTGAGCACAAAAAGGAGGGAAGGGGGAGGGAATAGGGTGGGGATTAAGGGAGGGCTAAATGAGCGATATGTGCATGCATGCTTCTGATACCCTGACACTTATCAAAATGTATGATTACAATGCACCAATAAATGAACATAAAAAAGGTAAATGGGAGCGTGAATAATGAAGGCAGCCAACCCCACCACAAAGTAAAAGGGTCACAAGCATTGGTTGTGCTGTGGATTTTTTCCAGAAGCATAAGGAACAAGGGTAGCTAGGCATCCCACAATTAACTCAATTACCTAGTGAACACAGTAACGAAAAGTCGACTTCCAAGACACTAGCAATGAGATATGATCTATCCCAAAACTAAGCCAGGAATTGTACAAGCATACCCAGTCCAACCCACCACTGCAACACCTTGCTATAGACATCACGGGCTGTGGGAGAGTGAGGGAGGAAGGAACAAAAGAGACTGAGAGAGGGACCTTACAACTCAGCAGTGCTGGGAACAAAACAGTAACTGAGTCATCTATATCCAATCAGGGCTAGAAAAACACACTTAAATCTGATGGGCCTCAGAACAACTAAGTTTTCAACTGGAAAAAAATAATAGTCTGTTGATGAGCAATGATGAAGACCCAAGGAAGAAAATAAGCTCTTAGAAAGAATAAATTGCCATTTTGCATATATCTGATATGAATCTACCAAATAAATATATACATGTATATATACATATTACCATTAAATTCTAGAGTCTCTTCCCAAAACTAAACTTTCATTTCCCAAACAATAGGCCAAAATTTGGAGAAGTTATATAGGTTAATTTTCAGCTAAGTCAAAATTGACCATCAGTTTTTTTCCCCATGAAATAAGTACCTTCCACCTTCCAATCTTGGTCAAATCATGGTTCCTGTTTGTGCATGTATAAAATTAGGAAGTTGGACCTAATGGTCTAAATTCTCTCCCAACTCAATAACTGAATGATAAGGTAGAAAGTTCCTCTCAGGTCTTTGCTTAGAATCAAGTGCATAATTAAAACCCTTAAGAAATATGAGAGCTGGGCGTGGTGGCACACGCTTGTAATCCCAGTACTTGGGAGGCTGAGACTGGAGGATCCGGGTTCACGGCCAGCCTCAGCTACTTAGTGAGACCCTGTTTCAAAATAAAGAATAAAAAATAGGGCGGGGGTGTAGCTCACAGGTAGAATGTCCCTGGGTTCAACCCCCGGTATGGCAGAAAAAAAAAAAGAAATATGAGACTGGTTTTCCTCCAGGAAATATAACTATCCCATGATTCAGAAATATCCAAACAATTTTTCTTCAAGGTATTTGTGAAGCAACTATTCCATAATTTGATCAAGATTTTTCGAACAATCTTTGTTTGATCCAGGATTGATTCATAAATGAGTCAAGATAAATGAGATCTCACCAATGAGTCTCCTAAATAAAATAAACCACAGCATGTCATTAGCCAGTTTCCTCAACGGAATGGCATGTTACAGCAGGTTTTATTCCTCACATAGGACTTTCCTCCCATAAGTTCATTTCCCTCTGGAAAGATAAATACTGTTGTTTGTTTTGCTTAATAAAGACTTCCTAGGATTAGTAGCATTTCCAGGTTTAGCAAATTTGAAAAACTGTATAAATCCCCAGAGCAGCTACTCTTTAAGTCTTTAAAATCAGAAGATTCTAAGTCTCTTTTAAATTTCACAGAATGTGATTCCTGGTGATTTACTGTAACTCCCAACGCGGCTAGGAAGCGTCAATGCGTTTTGTTTGATAAGATTTCTTATGAAGGTGCAGTGATCGTATTTTGCAATATGCGATTCTGTTCACACCACTACAGTGTTCAGAGGAGTGGTGGGCATTGGCAATGTTGTAAAGTGTTCTTGAAGCAATAGAAAAGCAAAAAAAAGTCATAATTTTCTATGGGGATAATTTCTATGCCACACTGACACTTTTAAATGTTTTCAATAGTGTTGATTTATTGGAAAGCTTAGAAAGGTAGTGCTTAGAACCAGCTTTTCCCATAAAATCTCAGTGACAGAGAATAACTTTTACATCTTTCAAACTGTCCACTGTGAAAGATTTTTTCATTACGATGAAGGTGTTTAGAGGTTTTTGATTTAATGTAGAATGATAACTCCCTTGAGTCTCAGGCTTTCAGAAAGAACAAACAATGAAATGAACCCGTCCCCCAGGTGAGTTCCACAATGGAATCTTTTTGACTACCTGTGGAGACAGAGTACTGCCCGGCTTGCTTGAGTTCTATAATGTGATAGTCCGATTCTCATAAATTAAAGTTTATTTTGTAAAAACATTGCTTTGACCTTGTGTTTTCATAACAGGAAAAGCTGTCTCTCAGCTTTATTCATCACTGCTATTGAGGTTAATTTGGGCGGTTTTCTCTTTAACTCTTTCAGTGAGCAAACACAAGACCACCCCTAGAAACTTAACATTCTGTAAGATACTTTGATAAACTAACCTTGGAATGCTCATCATGTTTTAAGAGCATAAAAGTGGTAAGTAAAGAGAGTATACTAGGATGCCAGGATGTCTTAGAGATGGATGTTTTAATAAATAATTTAATTTTTTCAGTTAAATTGAGGGATTACACAAACATAGTTAAAATTAAGAGTGGCTCCTTTAAAAACACCAACTTATAATAATTTTTCTACCTTCTTTATATCCTTTTCTAAAACAACCTCCTAAGCCAGGCGTGGTCACGCATGCTTATAATCCCAGTACTTGGGAGGCTGAGACTGGAGGATCTGGAACTTAGTGAGGCCTCCACAACTTAGTGAGACCATTTCAAACTAAAGAATAAAAATAGGGCTGGGGGTGTAGACCGGAGGTAGAATGCCCCTGGGTTCAATCCCTGGTACCGCAAAAAAAATAAATAAATAAAACAACCTTCTACCCCCCCTCTTGTCTGAGCGCCCACTCCCAAACCCCTAGTAAAGAAGGATGTAAATCTGGAATAAACTGGCCAGTCATCCTGGCTTGTTCTGGATTGAGGCATTTCCTGGGGTACCAGACTTTTGATGTTATGACCAGGAGGAAAACCAAATGGGTGGGTCAGCCTGCAGAGGTTTCTCAACTTTACTGTGCCTCAGATTTACCTGTAAGGAATGTTAAAACTCAGACTTCTAGACCCCAGATCCAGAAGTTTTTATTCAGAAGTTTTGGGGTGGGTCCAAAATTTTCATTTCGTACAAATTCCTATGTGGTGCTGATACTGCTTGTCCAAAAGCCAAATGTTGAGAAGCAACTGACACATGCCAGCACTCCCCTGGCCATACGCTGATCAGCACAAGTGTGCACAGTTGATCCAAGTTGATCTTAGTTGAATGTCTCCCAAGAGAATTTGACACTAGAGCTCAAGGTAAATATCAATTACCTTGTTCTATATTCAATACCAGATGCATAGAAAAAGAGGGATGTTGCCAGGCATGGTGGTGCACACTTGTAATCCCAGTACTTTGGGAGGTGGAGACCAGAGGATCTGGGTTCGCAGCCAGCCTCAGCTCTCTCGCTCTCTCTCTCCCTGTCTCTCTCTCTCTCTCTCTCTCTCTCCCCTTAGTGAGGCCCTCCGCAACTTTGTGAGACCCGGTTTCAAAATAAAGAATATAAAAATAGGGCCGGGGGCATAGCGTGGAGGTAGAACGCCCCTGCGTTCAATCCCCGGTACTGCAAAAAAAAAAAAAAAAAAGAGGGATGTTGAGGGATTGTCTTGACACTTAATTATTTCGAGTTCCTTATTTCACCCTCAATGAGGCTCAGCTGTACCTGCAGCCCTTCAGTTCCCTGAAGTTCTCTCATTCTCTGTGGATATTAATTGCTGGTTTTGACTTCAGCTACTTTGAGCAGCTTACATTAGCTGAGCCAATATATCCCTAATGATTAAGATGAAAATGCTCCAAATAATGGCAATGCTACAAATAGAGAAAACAATCTAAGTTCAATAAAATAGTATATTGACTCTGAGCAACTTTAGTTTATTCTATAAATGTTTAAACTTTCAGAGAAACCATTCTCATCATTCATATTATGACAGAGCTTAAAAATTCGATGCATTTCTTACATAAATGCCTCAACTAAAGAAGAAGTCACTAAGGAAAAAAGAGAAGTAAACAAAAAAAATTGCCAACCCAGGTCAATTAAAGATGTCCAAAGAAGAAATTTTATCACAAAATCTCATGAGACTTAGAATTTTCTAGTAAATGATGGATTAGACTAAGTGGATTTGCATCCTGTGGAATTTTATAGGCAATTCCTACAGAGAAAATTTGAGAATAGTATGGGGTTTGAGGGGATTATTTAAATTTATTTTAACTTATACATAAAAACATAACAATTATACATACTAATAGGGTACCATGTGATGTTTCACTATATGTATACATTATGTAATGCTTAAATCAGATGAAACACACTTATCTCTTCAGACATCTATTGTTTCTTCTTGGTGAAAACATTCAAAATTCTTTCTTGTAGCTTTTTGAGGTATACAGCATATAATTGTTACCTGTAATAACCCTACTGTGAGATAGCCCAGCAGGAGATTATGTTTTCTCAATTGGAACAGATAACATTATTTAGTTAGTTAGTTAGTTTATTTTTGCCATACTGGAGATCAAACCCAGGGCCTCATGCATGCTACACAAGCACTCTAGCTCTGAGCTATATCCCCAGCCCCCAAAACATGTTTTAAAGCCTATTGCAAAATTTTTCTTCATTTAAATTGAATTTATTTTAATTATTGTATAAAAATTTCACATATTAATTTTGTACCATGTAATGTTTCAATGTATATATATATATATATATATATATATATATGTATATATTGCATAATGTTGAAATCCTCAAATGTTTGTCATTTCTTTCTGGTTACAACCTTCAAAATCCTTTCTTCTAGATTTTTGAAATGTACAGTACATTATTGTTATGTATAGTTATGTATATAAGTCTTACTTCTATCTAACTCTAAGGCAGTACCTATTGACCAACCTTTCCCCATTCCTGCCTCTCCCCTCATTTCTGTCCCCAGCCTCATAATCACCATTCTACTGTCAATGTTCAAGATCAACTTTTATAGATTTCATATGTGAGGATCATGTGGTACTTGTCTTTCTGTAACTGGCTTAACTCACTTGGCATGATGATCTTCAGTTCCATCCATGATGTCACAAATGACAGGATTTTAATATTTTTATTAATGAACAGTATTCAATCATATATATCATATTTTCTTTATCCATTCATTAGTTGATGGGCACTTAGATTACTTCCATTCCTTGGCTATTGTAAATAGTGCTATAATAAACATGGGATGGATTTTTATATACACCTAATATAAACTCCTAACATCTATATATGATGATTATCTACTCTCTTTTGTAATATGTTCACTGCTTTTTTATTATTCTCTTGTCAATTTGCTATTTCATTGTCTGATACTCTTAGTTCTTTCAGAAAAGTTGCCATCATTGTCTCTTTTTAGACAGAGGTATATTTAGGACAGCAAAGAGTACACATGCAAGGGAAAATGTGGACCATCTCCAGAGTGAGAGATGCAGTCTCATGTCGCTTTTTATTTAATAAAAATATTTCCAGTATTTTGCAATTCAGCATGTTAAAGAAGTGTCAATTTATTCCTGTGTCACTGACAATGAAAAAACTCTGAACTGACCTACTAAATGTTAAATTACATGAATTTGTTAATGTTTATATCAAATATTTCCTATATTACAAATAAATCTCATTTGGCTATGGTTAAAGAAATAAAGCATATTGAAAAGAATTATGGGGATACAAATCCACTCTAGCCAAGCTATTCATTACTCTCTCTCTCTTTACTAGCAACAAAACTACCATCATGTCTTTAAAGACCCTTAAGGAAGACAATTTCAAAATCTTCCCCAATAAAGCTTTTCTAATACTTCACAGAATTCACCTTCTGGAAATGTCTTCATAACTTTTCTAAACCTTTATACTCCATTTTAGTTTGTTTATTTTAACCTAGAAATAAGAGATCAGGAACTCTGAATGACAAAAAGCATGTTCTCGAAAACCATTATTAATATTGCTTTTTTCATATTCTCTTTGGTGCTTTAGTCTTATAATCCTCTGAAATTTCCCCCATGTTTTGTGTTGGTTATTCAATCCGAGCCTACCAGTTTCCAAATTTCTTGATGTATTGAATAGCATTCAGTGATCTAATCTCCTAAATACAATATTTTCTGTTATTGTCCTTAGTTTAGTTTCCTTTGCATATTCAATATCTAAAATGCCTCTCCTTAAGTGTGACCATTCATGTCTCATTCTAACCATTCTTCCTATTATAACTACATGAGTTTACCCACTTTACCTGAGTGATTTTGAATTCCTATTCTGTCATCTCACAGGCCACCTACCATCTCCTCATTCACACTCGCGAGACATCTAAAAACATAACAAATTTGTTTTCTTTCCCATCTTCCAGATAAACACAGTATAATTTTCAAAAGTTCTGGATTTAGAATTGCTTCCTAAAATTTTATTTGTGACACATACACAACTCAAGATATCAGAACTCACAGATATAAACATGGTATTCTTTGTTAGATGTACTTACAGCGTAGAGAATGATTATACTGCTTCGTCATTTAAGCTATATTCTGCTTTAGCCCTCTATTTCTCCCTTTTAGAACTATTTATCAGAGTAATCCTCATCCAGTTTCATTACATCCTCGTTAGTACATGTCTGTTATCTCCTCCCTGCCAAATCAAGAGTAAAGGTTCTTTTTGTTTTATGATCCCTGTGGGCAAATGTCATTCTTGGCTGAACACATCCAGTGCCCATAAGGTTCTAATAGTCGAAGTGCTTAAAGCACCTGCCATCCATCAAGGTTTATGATGCGGTTACCATAGCTACCAAAACCACATGCATTCTTGATCACATAAGATCTCTTCTGTAAGAGAGAGAGCGAGAGGGCTGTGTGTGTGTGTGGGGGGGGGGGTCTGCCAGGGTATTATTCACATGAATTCAAGTCCAATTAAACAATTAAAATCAGGCAAGAAATGGTTTAAAAATGTAAGAAAAGCACAACAATAAACTCAAGGCCTTCAAGATCGGCTGAGGTCAAATCAAGCCCACACTGGCTTGAGCTAGCTAGGGAGAAACAAGTCCACGTCACTTCTCCATGCTGCATCGTATCAGCATATGGCAAGGTGTACAATTTTCAAGACTTCCTTGGAGATAGCCTTTGGAAAAAAGTACTGGAGTACATAACTTTTAATCAAAAGTTACTGTGGAAGCCTTTTTTCTTTTCCCAAAGAAAGTTTGCTTTTAAATAACAATACTAGAGTTGTATTTTATACCAAGCCTTTCATCCAAGAAGCATATAATGCTCTATAAACGTATTAATCTTCACAACCTTCCTGTAAAGCACAGGGGTAGCTAACTCCCCAGATGCGCATATTGAATTTTTAAAAAGCAGTTTAAGTTGAATCAATAGTCTATTCAGAAAGGAAGGTTAAAAAGGTAGGCCTTGCACTGTGTCTTAATAATCAAAGTCCACTAGGAATTTATTAGGCTGTGACAAAAGAAAAAGAAAGAAAAAATAAGCTTTTATACATTGCCTATGTGGCTTATACTGAATGCTACCTTCCACATTTTCAATAGCATTGGAAGGTAGAAGGTAATTTAATATTACTAACTTCAAGCATGTCTGTTTGCAAATAGAAGGTGAACATTACCTAATCCAAAAATGACTTCCCAGTTGGAAAATTAGAATCTATTATTTCAAAATGTGTGCTATTGTTTTAAAAATAAAATTTTATAAAAATTCAAGTCAAATTATTAAAAATATCGAACAATTGTGCTACATATTTAGGCAATATGTATAAGGAATCATTAAAATGTTCATACTTTTTGTCCCAGTATTTCCACTTCTGAGGATTAATTCTATCCTTAAGAGAGAAAGAGAAATTCAAATAAAGATTTATGCTATATTTTATAGCATTAGATATAAGCACTGAGTAGGAAATAGTAAAAATATTTAAGCAAAAAGATTAAATTATAAAGCCAGTGATTTTTTCATTTACCACTTACTATACATCTCCTACCTTCCAGGCATAAGAAATATTAAGACAAAAAACATACTGTTATAAATGTCATCCCCGACTTAGAATGAATGGGTTGTAGTCTGCAGTGAGGAAAACACATGTAAAGGCATGTGATTGTAAGTGCCCCAGGAAGGGTGTTCATGGGCAGAAAGTCATCTTAAGGAAAGAGTGTTCAAATTTACAGTGGGGAAAATGAATATCAAGAAAGTTTTCCGTAGTTTAAGTGAGGTCTTGAAAATTGAGTAGTGTTTGGCGAGTGGATTGAATATCAATAGCACTAGTGAAAAGTAGGGCCAGTGCAGTGGGAGCCAGGAGTACTCAGGCCAACATCATAACACTGAGTTGAGGCAGTAGTTCTGGAAAGAAGAGAATGAAGGAGGTTCCCTTTCAGGACTTTATGGCTCCCTGAACAGAGGGAATGCGGTGGGTATACTGGAGGAGTGTATCAGTCAGTATTCTCACTGCTGTGTCTCAAAATACTTGATGACGGCAACTTAAAAGAAGAAAGATTTATTTGCTCACAGTTCTGGAGATCTCAGAGGTTGCAGTCCATGTTAAACGGGGTCACGTCTGCAGAGCTCAGGGCATGGTGGTGGAAAGCAGAGAGAACACAGTGGAGGAATGCTGCTCTCACATCATGGAGGCCAGAAGCAGAGAGAGAGAAGGGGAAGGGGACAAGGGACATATGTAGTCCCCAAGGACTCACCCCCAGAGACCCCTTCTCAGCAACCAAGCCGTGCCTCCAACATGGCTGCCTTGTCTATGACATGAGGTCTGGGGCCATTCTAAATCCAGACCATAACAAGGAGCAAAAAGGATTCTCAAAATTCTGATTTGGGAACCAATAGGGTGAACGAGGGAATATAAAATAAACAAAGCTGAAAGATGGGAGAATAGTGGCATCTAGTCATAGAGCTGGAATAGTATGAGGAGCATCTAAGGAATTGTAGCTCATAGAAAGTTGGGTCCAAAGTTGGTGCCAAGAGCAATAGACATGAGAGTTGTGGCACCATCACTGGAGAGAATGAGTGTAGAATTTGAAAAAAGGAGCAAGGGCTGAGCCCCAAGAGACACTGGCATACGAAGGGACAGGCAGAGGGAAAGGACCCCCTCCCCCAAAAAATGTTACACAGAGAGGTCCCGATAAGAAACCAGTGGATTGAGCAGCCTACATCCATGATGTCATTTTTCCAGAGCAGGTTGTATAGGCTGTGAGGCCCTGGATTGAATCCCCAGTACAACACACACACACACACACACACACACACACACACACACACACAGTGAATAAGAGATTGACTCCCAGGAGAAATGGAAGCAATCGGAGTAGGGCATAGGATTAGAAAATATGTTTAAGGAGAAGGAGACTCATGCATACTTTCAGAAAATGGAAATTAATGTGATTGAGAGAAAAGACTAAAATTATAAAAGAGAAAAGGAATAAATGCTGAAATGAAGCAGCTTTTTCTATGTTTTACTGTTCTTTGCTCTTTTATTTGTATTTCAGGGTATATGTGGTTTATTTTACAATTTAGGAATAATTACTTGAATCTGAAAGGCAATTAACTTTTTAAATACTTTTATTGGTGCACTCTAATTATACATCATAGTGAGGTTCAAAGTGATACAAACAAACATGCACACAGCACTTGGTGTGTTTCCTTCAGACCCCGCCCTGCTCCCCCCTCCCTGTACATATTAATGAGATTGTTAGTGACACCTTTATATGTGGATATAGCATTATTTGAACTTCATCAGTTCTTCTTTCATCCTTCCCCACCTCCCTCCCGCTAGTCCCCTTACACTATTCTACTGGTCACTCGCCTCAATTATCTAAATAATGACCTTTTTGTTTCCTATTTTCTTTCTTCCACATATGAGATAAATAATTCAACCCTTAACTTTCTGAGACTGGCTGATCTCACTTAGCATAATCTCCAGTTCCATCCATTTTCCTGCAAATGATATAATTTTATTCTTCTTTATGACTGAGTAAAATTCCATTGTGTGTATATACCACATTTTTGTTATCTATTTATCTGTTGATGGACACCAAGGTTGATTCCATAAGTTGGCTATCATGAATTGTGCTGCTATAAACATGGATAGGCATTTTGACAAATGGCCTACTTGTATGGAGACAAAAAAAAAAATTAAGAGATACTTTAAAAAGGTTTTAAGATTCTCAATGGTGTCCATCTTGGAGGGTTTGCTGCAGACCTCCACATGTTGGACAACGGCGTTCAGTGGAGAATGAGTCCCTCGGCCTCCTTCCATGCAGGACCCACTCTTTCCAGCTGCCTCCCACTATCCACTGTCCTCATGTCTACCTTACTCTTCAATCTGGATTTTGTGGAGTCTCAAACTTTTGTCAAGAAGGAGATGCTCTTGTAACAGGCTTTCTGAATAAAAAGAACCAGCCCCCTAGCAAGGCACCTAATTTTCACTCAGACCCTCTAAAGAAAGAAGAAACTCTAAGGGTGAATGGCAATTGGAATATCCCTCCTGTCTCTAAAAAGAAGACAGCTTCCTCCAGCAGCGGGCAGAGCAGTCCCTGGAGAGGAAGCTGACCCCACCCTTCGAAGAAGGCTGATTTCTTAGAGCTAAAGTAGATTTTCTGGAGGAGTTCCAGCATGCCTCTCCAAAGATGAAGAGCCATGCAACCTACCCCCAGAAAAAGGGCCCCAGAATAAGCCCCCTCAGAGCAATGCCACACACAGAATTCTAACCACACTCACTGAGAGAATGAGCGCTCCAAAGCATCCCAGAAGCCACCAGGGAAGATAGTGTCAGTTGACTGATATGGTGGACAAAGGACCCAGGGGGCACGTTGGTTCCTCTGCTCGATGAAGTATTGTCTCCTACAATGGAGATGTGCTCTATGACCAGCACGTCCTTCCCCACACTACATTGTGGACTACTGGACCAAATGGAGCAGTATCTGTGAGAGGCCATGGTGAGTGCCACCCCCTCAGGACTGCTCAGAGCCAGACCTTGCAAATACAGGGAAGACAGTGGTGGGGCGTGCCATCTACAACGACTTCAAAGCCTGCTTTCACCCCAAGTCCCTCGCCCAGGACACCTCCCAAGTCCGACCTGCCTCAACTGGAATGCCAACTGCCTTGAGAATGCACTATGTTTCTGAAGCAACTCCCATGATGTTGCAGGACCAGGACATCCAGGTTGGGAAAGGCAGACATCCCTCCGCGGACAATGCCCAGGCCACCACGGAGCTGCACAAGTTGACCAAAGTTGAGCGGGAGAAAGCTTGCAGCTGTGGGGAGGCAGCAACAGCTGCCAGGACCAACGCAGAGCTCTACCAGCCTCACACCAGTGGAAGCCAGAAATGTGGGAGAGAGAGGCTACACCCCAGACTCACCCCATTCACATCTCACCTCAGCCATTGTGTTGTGTCTGGTTAAGTGACCCATGGAAGGAAGAGCCTTCATGTCCAAACTTATCCCTAGACTATTTACCTCAGAAATGATACTAAGCCCTGGTCCCAGGGTGCTTTGCGTCAGCCAAGCTTTTTTACTTTTAGGGAACAGGACATAGTGGGAAATGTAGTTTTTTTACACTGTCTTATCACTAGGATGGCCATATGTATTAGTCAGGGTTCTCTAGAGTAGCAGAACTCACAGGATATGTATATTGTAAGAAGGATTTATCAAATCAGCTCACACTCCAAAGAAATGTAGTCCCAAGTGGCCGCCTGCACATGGAGAGTCTGAGGGGCCAGCAGCTGGCCGAGCAGTCCAAGAGTTGGAGTAGGAACAACCAATAATGCAGTCCCGGTGCAGGATGGAAAGGCAAGGAAACTCTCTGGAGAAATATTGGTGAAAGTCCAGTTCCAGCCAGGAGAAAAAGGGCTGAAGTCCAATAATCCAGGTGAGAGCAGAGGTACCTTTCTCAGGAAGAACTATGCATGACTTCAGGCTGCTTCCTCCTTCTTTTCATCGAGGTCTCCCACCTACAGAAACAACGGGGCCCAGATTCAGGGCGGGACTTCCCCTTCAATCTGCCATTCCACATGCCAATCATCTCATCAACACACCCAGAGTCATGTAATCTGCAGTGTTTCCTAATCCAGTCAAGTGGACAGTCCAGATTAACCATCACACCATATGTCTCCTTTTTAATTTTATTTTAACATTTGTTTGTTTATTTGTTTGTTTGTAGACAGGTTGGGGGCAAAGGGTACTGTGTTACCCACTCTGGCCTCAAAGTCCTGGCCCCGAGCAATCTCCCGCCTCAGCCTCCCAAGTAGCTGGGACTACAGGCATGTACCACCATCCCCAGAGGGTCTCATTTTATGCCTCTTGTTCTGGAGGAATTAACAACATCCTTTCACTTTCAAAAGTGTCTTCACCAGGCAGGGCGTAGTGACACACACCTGTAATCCCAGTACTTGGGAGGCTGAAATAGGAGGATCTTAGGTTTGAGGCTAACCTCAGCAACTTAGTGAGGCTCCCAGCAACCTAGCGAGACCCTGTTTCAAAACAAAAAATAAAAAGGGTTGGGGGTGTAGCCCAGAGATAGAATGTCCGTGGGTCCAATCCCTAGCACACCAAAGAAGTGTCCTCATCACACATTACAGACTCCACTTCCAGCTCAGAGTCGCATCCAGCCTGTCACGTATTACCTGCTCACTTCCAGAGGAGCCGTCCCTACTATGGTTTAGTTCTTGGGGTTGCAAGGCAGTAAGAGAGAGTATCTTGGAAATCAGGTTTTCTGACTTAGAAAAGTAATCTCTTACTTAAAGTTATAGAGGATTTATTTAATTTAGATTCCACTTAGTAGGTTACAAGAGAATTTGCATTGTTTTAATGATTTGTTTAGTCATCTTTTACCTTACCAAACCAAGCCTCTAAAAACTCAAATGAATCCTTTGATAACTTTTTTTAAAAAAATTTAATGAGACTGTAAGATACTTGACAAAAGCTAAGTGAAAAGTGAAAAATATAAAATTGAATATGTTTTGTAAATCAAAACTATTTGCTAAAGGAAAGATTGAAGGGAAATTTATAAAAAAAAGTTAATTATGGGTGTGTGTGTGTGTGTGTGTGTGTGTGTGTGTAACACAGGGCTGGGAGCTATACCCTCGGCCCTATTTGAAACAAGTTCTAAGTTAACGCATGATGGCCTCAAGCCTGCAATCCTCCTGCCTCAGCTCCCAAGTACTGAGGTTACAGGCGTGCAGTAGCATGCCTGGCAAAATGAGTGATTTTGAAGAAGCTAATTTTTATCTTACACTTTCCAGTTTTGATCAAATTTTCCAGAATTCGTATGAATTAATCTTATAATGACTTTGTAAAGTTAAAAAAAAGAAGGTGACAAGGATGAAGAAATGATGAGATGAATAAAGAGGTGAAGATAAAGAGAGTGGGGAAGGAGGAAGAGAAGGTCCACTCATGTGCGATGGAACAAGGACTCAGGGATCAAACCACCACAACACACAGAAACAGGCATGGGACCAGATTACAGCAGGTTATGGCATTTTACAGATAATCTGATAATGTTTTACATACAAAGAACGCTGAACCCTAAAAGAAAGTCGTTGCAACTTTTCAAGTTATGATGTTTACCTTTTATTCAGGGTGATGTAACACAGTGTGAATGAAAAACACCTCACCGTGGGAAAGAACAATCAGAACTTCTATTGTTAGAAAAGAAAATTTTGGACACTGTAACATTTGCAGACTAAAGATGTTATTGATGACTACAAACTTTATCTGAAATAAAATGTAATGCTTATGAATAAAATAAATAATACAACTATCTTAAATTTGGCATTCGCTCCACTTGGAAACTTTTTTGAAATCTGCCAATATATTCATACAGTTGACATTTTGCAGACCATTAGAAGTCATTGATCTAGCCATAACATTACATATTGATCAGCATGTTCTATGCCAAAGGTTTCTCTTTTTCTTTTTTATAAATCCTTTGACAGAAATACATCTCCACCAAGGAATCATTCCCCCAAAAAACCTTCACCATTCAGGTTATAAATAGAGAAAGCCTCTGTAGTCAAATGCAGCCAAAACAAGGTTTCTTTATATGTGGTTGAGCCAACTGCAGCTCCATTGCACTACTAGGTTATAAAAATATATTTCATTTTTATTATGTAGCGCTGAAGCACAATGGAAACTTGGAGCTGCAATCAGCATCATCTAATTTTTCTTGAGCATGAGCGCATTTAAAATTGGAATAGAAAAATCACATTCAACTTAATATTTCACCATTTTCTTGGACCATTTTCACTTTTCCTTTGGGGAAGAAAAAAGAGAAGTTATATATTCAAATAATTGCAACAATATCTTAGAAAGTGAAATCACTGAAACAAAGCTGTTTATTGTTCCATTCGATGTTTTAGATCTGTGCAGCTTTCTTGAAATAGAGGGACATGCTTTTTCTCTATTAAGTACCAGGCTTGCATATACTTTTCTAATCAACTCAGCCATGTCATCAGCTCTAAGTGGGAAAAATACTGAATATACATATATTTCCTCCATGACTGTTACAGATACAGAATAGCTGAGGTTGGAACCGAATTATTTAGAATATATTTGGTTTAAAACAAGCCTAGAGAATATTTGCTTACAACCAGAATACTATTTAAATTTATCTTACTTTTTAAAGAAATCCTCCACAAGAAATGCCCTGATCTGATGCATTTAAATAAATGCTACAGTTCATATTTGTCTGAAATTTCAATTCTAGGGGGGAGAATTTATCTTCTTCAAACTGAAACTTAAAAATACAAGAAAATAGTGTTCTTGGAACCTGGATAGGATTTCCATTCAGAATTGAAGAAAGGTCAATAACTAAATGAATAATAAAATTTGTTATATAATCCAGTACCCTTAAAATAAAAAGTGGTTTCTCTAGGCAATCAATAAAAAACATAAATCCTTTTCACCTGAGCACCAGGAGTTTGCCCACATCCAAGAAATGGAAAGAAATGTATATCTTAATAATTATACTGACTTTTATTTTCCAAGAAATAATAGACTAGGCTTATAGTATAGAAAAGAATTCTAGACTTGATTATTTGGAACATGTATTGGGGAAGGAGCGATGAAAAAGCTAGTTTAAATAAATTAACAGGCCAATAATTGATTTTTTTTACTTATACAGAAGGTTGGTATTGTAGTCAACTATGTTTTTAAAGAATGTCTAAGTTAGACACTCCCCCCACATATATTTTCCTGACACCAATTTTCTTAGCAAACCAAAGTCAAAGTTTTCTTTCTGAAGGGAATGTTTTAATTATATATTTCTGATTATAGAGGAAGAGGCATATTTTAGATAATGGGTGGGTACTTTCTCTCTGATTCCTTATATTGTCTTCTGAAGTTGGCTGGCATTAATCCTAAATAGGTCCCTCTCCCTGTGAAAGGCCTGTGCCCTTGTTTGTCCTTAAATACCACACAGATGCCTACCTAAATGTAACAGCGTTATACAATTTTCTTTTCAAAACAACTTTTCAACTACAGCCACCATTAAGAGATGAACTGTTTTCCTTCCATGAAGTTTTTCTCAATAACTCAAGGCAATATCCATTCTTACTTCTGGCCTCCTCTGGCAATTTTCCTTTGTACCATACACACAGAGCAATATACTAGGTGATCGTATGCTCTTTTCTAATTAAAACATGTGGCAATAAGATTATTAGTAACATTATTAGTTTGTTTTGTTTTGCTTTGTTTTTTTTGTTGGTTTTGTGGTGTTGGGGATTGAGCCCAGGGGCATTCTACCTCTGAGCTATACCCCTGCCCTATTTTATTTTTTATTTTGAAACAGGGTCTTGTTAAGTTGCTGAGGGCCTCTAAAATTGCTGAGGCTGGCTTCAAATTCACAATCTTCCTGTCTCAGTCTCCCACGTACTGGGATTACAGGTGTGGGCCTGAAGTGCCAAGTTCGTGATCCCACCAAAGACCACCAGGAGCTGATTCTGATGCAAAGCACACGAGGGTCCTTTATTCAAGCTCGAGCTTGGGCTCCTGACGTGCACCAATGCAGTGGTCACAGAGAGAAGCCCCTTGCTCTTCGAGATCAAAGCTTTTATCCCTTAAGGAGGCAGCCCACCCCACCTTTACATTGATAGGTTAGTTTAAAACATAAGCTTGTTGGCGTTCCCCGGTTGGTTTAATTTTAGCGCCTTAGGTAGGGGTCATGATTAGGGAAGCATTAACCCTATATGGTGACATTTAAGCTGATTGGTCGGGCCCGCAGTACCTTTCTCAAGAATGTCCAGGATGGGGGGGGGGGGCTGCTGACTCTGGTCAGAGTGGCCTCACCTGATTATCTGCAAATTCCAGACCCGAGTGTGCTTGACATCGATTGGCTGTTTCTAGGGGTTGCTAGGGGCAGGATCAGATTAGCACACTTAATGGTTTCTACAGGGTATGGGACAACAGGCTATAGAAACTTAACTTCTAGAAAAACAGATACTTAGGCCTATTTTACTTAAAGCCTTAACTAAAGCCTGTCATGGCGTCGCTTTGGTCCTTCATTCCCCCCTCTGACTAGTAGCTAGTGGAGCCAATCATGGCTCATGAGTTAGTAACTCAATTGTACTCAGGGGTTGATATTGGGACCGCAGGACCATGAGTTGGACCGTGTTTATGCAATCCTTTACTAACAAGCCTATTCAGAATGCATTGGCCAAATGTTAGAATCAGCAACAAGACGAGCAGGGGTCCTAAAAGGGTGGATATCAGGGTTGTGAGCCAGGGGGAGATATTAAAAAGGGATTCAAACCATCCTTGGGTTTCTTCTCGTTCTCTTTTCCTTTTTGCTAAACTTTCTCTGACCTTTGTCAAAGTTTCCCGTACAACACCAGAGTGGTCTACATAAAAACAACATTCTTCACCCAGAGCGGCGCATAGACCTCCTTTTTGTAAGAAAACTAGGTCGAGGCCGCGTCTGTTTTGTAGAACGACTTCTGCCAAGGATGACAGGGATTCTTGGAGATGTGAAATAGACTTTTCTAATCTCTCTATGTCTACGTCAATGGCCGCTCTGAGGCTGGAGTAGTGCTGGCCCTGAGTGGCTAGTGAGGCTATCCCCGTGCCTGCTCCAGCCAGGCCCAGTCCCAGCAATACACTCAGGGTCAGAGCGGTGATTGGCTCTCTTTTAAAACGGGTTGGTGTTCTCTCAAGTAGCTCGAACACCTCTTCTTCTGAATGGTATATTATTTGGGGACTAATTGCACTACTACACAATAGGCCCTCACACCCAGCTGATTACTAGTTTTTTTTTTAAAGCAAAGTCTGTCTTGCATGTCTTTTATAAGTGCATCTTTTGATGCTGCCTTTTGCAAATTGAAGCAATAAAAACAAATGATTGCAATTTATTTTAAAACAAAAGATTCCTTTTTTATTTTAAAGGAAATGTATACTCACTGTGATTCACAAAATCTTTAAAGTGTAAAGGAAGAAAATATCCTCTACTCTTATCTCACTGAGTGAACTATAACTATATCTTTCCAAACACTTTTCTATATATATTTAAATGTAACAATATTATTCTTGCTTCCTTGTATTTTTGCCACTCAATAGTAGATCAACAATCTATATTATCCTACACTAGTGTGTAGATTTATTATTTAATTAGTCCCTTTTTGGTGGATAAATGGGTTATTTCCTAGTTTTAAAAAAGTTACTGTTGGACTTTTACACACATGTCCACCATTTCTTTAGTATAAACTCTAAAAGCTAAGCACTAAATATAATAAAGTGTAAGTACTTGGTGCATAGTAACTGCTCAGTAAAGTTGAGTCATATATCTGAAATTGCTAGATCAAAGAAATTGTATATTTCATTAATTGTTTTCAATGGCCATCTATAAAAGTGAATCAATGTATACACACTGGCAGTGTATAAAAATGACACTGCCTACCTTTTCAATATTTAATTATTGTGGTAAATGTTACTACTGCTCACCAGAATTGCCAGTTCTCCTCTCCTTCCAGGTCCAGGGAGGATTACATTTCTCCACCCTCTTGAAGACATCTAAAGCCAGGTGACTGACTTTGGCCAATAAATGTTAAACGACCTCTATGGGGCTGAGGATGTGGCTCAGTTGTAGAGCACGTAGCTAGCATGCAGGAGGCCCTGGGTTCCATCACCAGCACCCAGGCAGAAAGAAAAGAAGAACAAGACAGAGAGAAAGGAGGGAGAGAGGCAGGGAAGGAGGGAGATCAGGAGGGAGGAAGGCAGGGAGGGAGGGAGACAAGGAGGGAGGGAGGCAGGGAGGGAGGGAGGCAGGGAGGGAGGGAGACAAGGAGGGAGGGAGGGAGGGAGGGAGGGAGGGAAACAAGGAGGGAGGGAGGGAGACAAGGAGGGAGGGAGGCAGGGAGGGAGGGAGGCAGGGAGAGAGGGAGGAAACTTTCATAATTCAGATGGAAGCACTGCAGAGCTGGTGCGGGCTCTGCAGCTCGCTCCCCACCACACAGCCTAAGGCATCACATCTTCCAGATGATGCTTCTACACGAAGATGGACTCACTGAGTTGCAGGTTAGAGCAGTTGATCTGAAGAGTCCTCCAGATCTGCAGAGGACTGCAGACTAAAAGAACAATTTTGTTGCTCTAAGAGTTGTCTGTTGCCTCAGCATAATCTAACCTATCTGTCATAATTGCCTAGAAGCTGAAAAAGTCTTACTATCTGGTTGCTTTAGATGCTAATAATGTTACACATCCTTTTATATGATTTTAAGTGGGGGAGGGAACTGCCTATATATATTTTCTAGGAAAGTGATTTATTTTTTAGTGGTACTAGGGATGAACCCAGGGACATTCCACCACTGAGCTACACCTCCAGCTCTTTTTATTTGTTATTTTGAAAAGGACCTCACTAAGTTACTGTGGACCGACATTGAACCTGCCATCCTCCTGTCTCAGCCTCCCAAGTATTGGGATTATAGGCATGTTCCACCATGCCCAACAAGTGTTTGATTTTTAAACATTAACTTTTAGCAACTCTGTATTAAGGCATCCCTTACCTCATCCCAGACCCTCAGGAATTCTGTGACAATTGAGAAACAACTAAGAATCATGAATTTCTGAGCCATCTATGACTTGACGAAGTATTTAAGAATATATACATCAAAATATTGTGCTCCCCTCTTGTGTATTCTCCATAGCAATTAGCACATTTTTATTATCTAATGTGTACTTGGAATACTATATTTATTAGACCATCCTTGAATACTTACAGTTAGCTATCTTTTGAAAGGAAAGCTAGAATGAAGAAGTCAAACTTAACTTTTGTTCTCTAGACATGTAGTGTTCTTTGTGACTACAAAGTAACTGGGCAGAATACACTGAATTATCTTATTTCAGAAGGAATGATTAATCACAAACAGCAAGAGTTAAGCCAATTACAAGTATTTTCCGCCAAGGTGATCGCTGTTACCACACCTACTGATAAAATCCACCAGCTTCAGGCACATTTTATAAGGTCAGTTCTCATCTAGGTGTGACACACTGAATCTTTGAACATCATCATTAAAATCAATGGGAGCCCTAAGAGAGTCAGAAGTGTGGAATTGGGTGTACCAGTTCTGAAACTGCTGAGGCTCATTTAATCCCACTGTTCATTTTGCAAGCAAGATGATTTATCCCATTTGACAGAGCAATCCAAAGAATCTCTCTAGTCCAGACTATTTGGCCCTGAACCGAAAGTTACAAAAAGCAGATACTTGCATGACACATTATATTCTCCTGCTCTTGTCTCCTCCCTTCCACATGAGAAGCACTGTTTTTAACCATTTAGGATGGGGGATTCATTACCAAGAAATAATCCTAATGTGCCCTAAATACATGACTCTCACCAAAGGAGAAAGCACCTCCTAGTTACACAGTGAACAGATAACTGTGAGGATTGGATTTTTTCTCCACTGCCCCAGTGGCTGGCACAGGTTGCAGTCAAAAATATGCGAGCTGCTTGCCTTTCTCACCTTATTTGGGAATCTTGTAGCCAGGCTAAATTAACCAAGAGGTAGGATGAGTACTGAAGACCCAGAGAGAGAAAAACATCAAGGAAGAATCTCTGTGTGATTTAAAAGTATAAAAAAGATGCATCTTAGAATTTAGGGGTGTTTTCATTGTCAGATGTGAGTAATTTGGGGGAATTGCACGGTATTTTCAGAATTTAAGTTCTCTAAAGCAGTGTTTTGCAAATGATCAGTGATGAATGAACAGTTTTGTTTTTCCAGTTTATTACATGTTGATGTGAGTGAAAATGTCAATAAAAATTCATCACTGAATAAAAAACTAATTAAAAATAGAGACATATGACAAACAAGCACCAATTGTTTCATTATTAGATTCAAGGGACATACAACTACTGAAACTGCTATGAAGGCTCCTAAACACTCGCTGCACACCAGTTCGGACCTGCACATCACACTTTGAAGAGGCAGCTCTAAAGGACTTCACTGGGCTGTGGTCCAGAATAAATAACTATGGTAGGTTCGTTTATTCATATTCTCTCTATCTATCTATCTATCTATCTATCTTTCTTTCTTTCTCTATATTTATTTTTATTTAATATCTTATTAGCCTAATCTCACTACCAATAGGATTCAAATCCAAAATTACTAATTGAGTTCTATTTCTCCCAGAGTACTGAAATGGCAAAGTGCATTTGCTAAATATGCTTGGTGCTTCATTTATCTAGTTGTTCCTTCATCCGGCAGTTTACTGAACACAGCTCTGTGTTGGCGTCTGTTAGGACATAGTAGGAAATGGCACAGCTGCTGCCCCAAGGAACTCCCAATGTAATCAAGTTGACAACTGCTAACTACGGTGGGCCCCCTGCCTGTGGTTTCTTCTTCCACAGCTTGAGTTACCCCAGATCAACCTTGATCCAAAAATACTAAATGGAAAATTCTAGAAATAAACAACTTAAGAGTTTTAAATAAATTTTATTGACAGTTTATTATTGTAATTGTTCTGTTTCATTATTAGTTATTATTGCTAATTTTTACTATACCTATTTATAAATTAAAATTAATCATAAGTTTTTTATATATATAGGAAAGAACAGAATATGCAGGGTTTAGTACTAGCCATAGTTTCAAGCATCCATAGAATGTCTTAGAAGATGTGCCATGAAGGTAAGAGGG